>JAHXQV010000053.1:0-193671 GCA_020615375.1 Aspergillus sp. ADI1 | reverse complement strand
AAGTACGGCTGAGCGGACGGGAAGCCCTGTTCTCCACACCCTGTGGTCGTATGTAACAGAAACACCGAATTAACGGGTGATATGTAGCTCCACTCAAGAATATTTAATTGAAATAGACCTGCAAAGGGGAGTGTTAGAAAGCGATCCGGCGTTGCATGAAAACCTGAGGGTATCGGTGCTTAGATTCAACTGGTTTTAGCGGCATTCAAGCTTATTCTATGCTCATATTCAAGTAAGGAATTGGCGTTGAAGATCTGGAGTTTTGGTACCCAGCAAGATATATATCTCCCTCCTTCCCGCACTATCCACCAAAAATAACCCAGAGCAAACCTGAACTACACGAACTATAAATTTTTCAAATGATCTATAGAAAAATAGAGCCTGCGTATATTTGAGAGAACCATTGTTCTCGAGATTCCCGACTGCCCAGCCATATGTTAGAGGCTTAGTCAAATCCTCATTGCAGGCGTCGAGCCACACGCTTTCCCCAAGCCATGAACGATCAAGTGGGTAAAATCCCACTTTATCCTAGGCCTGCAATTGCCTCTATGAAATGTCGCTGTCGTTAGTAGACTTCTAGACATCTCGTTTTGTTGTAGACGACATTAAGATAAATGACGAATGAAGGACTTTGATGAACTACGACGGTATGGAGATACATGCAAATAAGGAAGTTCTTCGTTGTCAAAGAGGCTCCGAGCGAGAGGTGAAGTTTCTATCGAGGCCATGAGGGTCCTTCGCTCCTTCCTCAACAGTATGATTCCCAGCGCAATCCGGGCAGCACCACGGCCAATAGAGTCGTTCTACGATCGGAAAACGCAATGCGATAGGACATCGTAGTAGGCCATCATTTCCTCCATTTGGGTATATATTACGTGCTATAGACGAGGTAAAGACGGCTAGATACATAAGCCACGATACTTCCACAGACCAACTACTCCCTTCCTGCCAACTCTCAAGCCACCAGGGCATCCAGCATCAAGCCAGTACCAAGACAGTAACTAAGCCATGGGCTCCCCCTTCTCCTGCGGCGCACCTTCAACAAGTCCCGTCTCGGCCGTCTTAAACTGCCTCGTCCGGACCTTGCGCTCAAACAAAATATCCAGCTCTGCATAGGAGCGCCCCTTCGGCTCGGGAAGCCGGAAGAACGACCAGGTCAGACACATGATGCACAGGCCGCCCCAGAAGAAGCCCGACTTGCCACGCCAGTTCCACGCGTCCACGTTCAACATGTAAGGAATGATGATTCCCGTAACCAGGTTCAGGATGTTGTATGTGTTTCGGGCGAGGACGACGGTCTTGGTGCGCAGGCGTGTGGACGGCATTTCGGAGACGAGACTGAAGCAGACGGGGCCGACGGTGCTGTCGTAGACGAATGTGTACACGAGGAGGAGGGAGCCGGTTGCCCAGGAGAGGGCCGAGGAGGATGCGGGGATGCTGATGAAGCCCATGACCATGAGGATGCAGGCGAGGAAGCCGAGGCCGCCGACGTAGAGCGTGCGGCGCCCGAAGTAGGTCATTGCTGTCCACGAGGCGAAGGTTCCGACTACGCCGATGGCATACTGGATGAGCGACATGGTGAAGGACATGGAGACGTCGAGGCCGGCGCGCTGGTAGAAGACGGTCGAGTAGCCCATTAGACCAGAGCCGCAGAGAGACTGCGCGGCCCAGACGCAGCAGGCGATTTCGGTCCGGCGGAGGTCGACGCCACGGAAGCAGTCGAGGTAGGATGTTCCCGTTTGAGCCTGTTCCTCGAGGGCATTTGTATACTGAATCATCGAGACGGTTTCGTGGGGGTTGAAGTGGGGCGAGGAGGTATCGGCGAGGCGCTTGAGCGATTCAATGGCATCTTGCTGGCGGTCTTTCCGGATGAGCCACCACGGACTCTCGGGGGCGAGCCAGACGCCGATGAAAATGGGAACGGGCCACACCCATTGGATGGCAAAGGGGATCCTGTAGGCCCATTCGTCGGTGCGGCTCTGCAGACCCTTGAGGATGCCCGAGGCGATGAGCTGGCCGAGCACCCAGCAGAGGTTGACGTAGGTGGTGAGGTAGGCGCGCAGGGAGACGGGGCACACTTCGGAGGCGTAGGTCACGGTCAGGGTCTGGTACACTCCGAGGGGAATACCCATGAAGAGCTCGCCGACGACGAGGACCTGGACGTTGGGGGCGAAGAAGAGGATAAAGACGAAGCCGACGGTGGCAGCAAGACAGGCCATGAGGGTGCGGCGGTATCCGAACCGCTCAGAGACAATACCGTTGAGGAACAGACCGATGATCTGACCGCAGCTCATGGCGTTGGTCATGCCGGCTTGCCACTTGGCTTCGAGACCGTAGGTGCCGTCGGACATGAGCTGGCCGTATTTCTTGTTGAATTCGGGGTAGGCGAAGAAGGAACCGATCAGCACGACGTCGTAACCTTCCATGATGATGGCGCAGGACATGAGGATGGACCAGGCGACGGCCTTGCGATAGGTCTTGAGGGCCTGCAGGGCAGTCATGCTGTGTTCCTTGTCGAGGGCGGCCTGTGCCTCGGCGCTGGCAACGAGGCCAGAGGCATGAGGAGTGGCCTCGTCGTGGACGGCGGCGGACTTTTCGATCTCCATTGCGAAGTGGGAGTCAGGGGCAAGGATGGTTCACAATTGAGAGGGGGTGAATTGATTTTCCATCGCAGAAACTCTCGGGTTTATATAGACGGGTCGGAGGGAGGCCCGTCGTGTGGTCAGACAGGGTTGTTGAAGGCGCCGGGGCTGGAATCCTTTTGCGGGCAGATGTCGGGGAAGCTTTTGTGAGTTTGAGCTCGGCTGGAGTCAAATCCCCGGATTTTGCTGCAACGCGGAGGGAAAATTGGCTGCCAGGGCCACCAAGCGAGGTGAGCTGTTGAATATCATTGGGCACATGTCGGCCCGACAGTTTGTGGAGTTCCCCTCGGCGGCGCTCTAATGCAGCCCCCACTTTAGTTGGGTTCGTCTGATGAGGAGGTGCACCCCGACGCCGACTCTGAAACTCCGAGTGGCGCGCAGTCGGTCCGACATTGAGCCAATGTAACCTTGAAATGTATCTGCCCGGTCGATCTCGACCGGGCCCAGGATATATATCGCCCAACACAGTCCCCAGGGTGCAATCGGCCCATTCTCCCTCTTATCCCTCTCGTGACCATGGCCTCCCCCGTCGAAAAGTGGTGGAAGAATTCCATCGTCTACCAGATTTACCCCGCAAGCTTCAAGGACTCCAACGGCGATGGCATTGGTGACATTCCGGGCATCATCTCCCAGCTCGACTACATTGCCAGCCTGGGGGTAGATGTCGTCTGGATCTGTCCCATGTACGACAGTCCCCAGCATGACATGGGCTACGACATCTCCGACTATGAAAAGGTCTACCCTCCCTATGGTACGGTCGCAGATATGGAAACCCTGATCAAAGCCTGCCACGATCGCGGCCTCCGAATCATCCTCGACCTCGTCGTCAACCACACCTCGAACGAACACCAATGGTTCAAGGACTCGCGCTCCTCCAAGACCAACCCCAAGCGAGACTGGTACATCTGGCGACCAGCGAAATATGATAAATACGGAAACCGCATGCCACCGAACAACTGGCGCGCCATCTTTGGTGGTAGCGCATGGGAGTGGGACGAGCAGACGCAGGAATATTACCTGCACTTGTTCTGCGTGGAGCAACCAGATCTCAACTGGGAGAACCCCGAGGTTCGCCAGGCGGTGTATACATCTGCGATGGAGTTTTGGCTGCAAAAGGGTGTCGACGGCTTCCGAGTGGATACTGTCAACATGTACAGCAAGGACCCGGCGTACCCAGACGCGCCGGTCACCAGCCCACAGTCAGATACCCAGGTGGCCTTTTCGTTATTCTGCAACGGGCCCCGTATCCACGAACACATCAGGGAGATGAATGCGGTGCTGGCCAAGTACGACGCGATGACCGTCGGTGAACTCGCACAAACACCTACGATGGAGGGCGTGCTCCGCTATGTGTCGGCGGCCGAGAAGCAACTCAACATGGTCTTCTCCTTCGACGTGGTCGACCTCGGCATGGGCAAGGACTACAAGTTCCTGACCGAAGTCCGCGACTGGAAGTTGCCCGAGCTCAAGACCGCGTTTCAGCGCACACAGAACATTGTCAACGGGACCGATGGCTGGACCACGGTCTTCCTGGAGAACCATGATCAAGCGCGCTCCATCTCTCGCTTCGGCTCAGACAAGACACCAGAACTCCGGGACGCTTCAGCAAAGATGCTTGCCATGATGCAAAGTACTCTGTCGGGCACACAGTTTGTCTACCAAGGACAGGAGATTGGCATGGTCAACGTTCCGGAATCCTGGTCGTTTGAAGAGTACAAGGACGTCGACAGCACCAACTACTACCACATGGTGCGAGAGCTGACAAACAACAACCCCGAGGACATGAAGAAGGCCATGCAGGCGATGCAGCATCTCGCTCGGGACCACGCTCGAATCCCGATGCAGTGGAGCGCAGAGCCGCATGCGGGATTCACATCTGCGACCGCGAAGCCCTGGATGCGTGCTCACGACAACCATACCGAGGTCAATGTGGAAGCGCAGGAAAAGGACGCGTCGTCTGTCTTGTCCTTTTGGAAGAAGATGATGCGCCTGCGCAAGGAGTATGCGGATCTTTTGGTGTTTGGGGTGTTTGAGCTCCTGGACGAGCAGAACGGGGAGGTGTTCAGTTACCTGAAGATATCCAAGGACCGGCGTATGTTAGTAGCTTTGAATTTCACCGAGGCACCGCAACCACTGGTGCTGCCCGAGGGGGTGGAAGGCAAGGAACTGAAGTTGGTGGTCAGCAGTGCTGGCGAGAACAGCCAAGGGGAGCTCAAGGCGTTTGAGGGAAGAGTCTACGAGGTCTTGGCCTAAAGTCAAAGTTCGGTAGTTGTCTATAACAAATCGCCCAGTGGCGGAGGAGTATCTCAATATGGATTAGCGCGTTTCATCGTCCGAGCACTAGAGCACAAGTAGCGTAGTGCGCTCCAAAAGAGAATAGCTCACCCCGCATTTATATCTTCGTCTCACGTTGCCGGCCGGTTCCCCAGTCTCTGCTGATTTCTTCCCTGGATAGCGTTGCAATGGAACCACGCCGCAAGCACCAAGTTTCAAAGGCCTGCGACCCCTGTCGCCGCCGCAAAGTGCGCTGCAACGGCCAGCAGCGCTGTCAGCAGTGCGAACATCTCGGGCTGCGATGCACTTACACCGACAACCAGAGTGCGCGATCTCGCAAGAATGCGCTGCGACGGGGCACGCTCATCTCGGCGTACAAAATACCCTCCAGCTCCACGACCCTCGCACAGGTTGTTGGACCCGCCTCTCCCCCAGATCTGTCTGTCCCACTGTCGACTGCGTATCTTCACAGTCTCATTCCCAAATACATGGCGTATGTGTACCCCTTTAACCCGATCATGACGGACGAGGAGATCCGGGATTCGATACGGAAGATGGACTCGGATAGGGATCACGCGGCCTTTATCCACGCCTTCACAGGAGTCACGGTCGACCTTACGCAGTCAAATCTGGCGGCGTCACAAGTGTCAGAGCAAATCCACGAACTCACGCGTCGAGCGATTGAGCTCCGCACACCTTTCGTCCCAGGGGTCCGCCCGTCGATTCTGCGGGCTATCACGAGTATATATATCCAAATGTGCTACATGAGCCTGGGCCAGCACGACCTGGGCTTCTTCTATCTCCGAGAGGCCCTGAGCATGATTCATCTTCTCCGCATCGAAGACAAAACTCTCATGGCGTCCCTTGATCTCGCCGAGCGCTCCCGGCGTCAGCGCCTCTACTGGCTCTGCTTCATCCACGAACGATTCATCTCCATCTCCCACTACTCTCCGGCCACCCTCTCCTCGTTCACCCAGTTCCCCGAAGAAGATCCCGGTTTGGATCCGCACATTTCGCAGGGCTGGACGCAGGTAATCAAGACATTCCTCCTCCTTGAACCTACCTTTATCAGCCTTTGGATTGGCGACCGATCGCAGGTCACCGCCGCCTGGGTCGAGCAGAAACACCGCGAGCTCGACGACGATCTCTGGGAACTCGAAGTCTCCATGCTATCTGACCTTCAACAAGCAGACCTGGTTATAACCCGACAGTGGATGCGCACATTGCTCTGGCAGATGGCCATGTCGAACTGCCTCCTGTCATCGCACGCGTCCTGCCCGTCGCTCTCCCTCGAAATGCCGCTCGGACTCTCGACCCAGCTGCGCCAGTTCCTGACTCGGATATCGCAAAACACACTCCAGGTCCACGGCTCATCGATTCTGAGCAAGTTACTCGAGATTCTCAATACGATCGCGGATGTCGTCCTTCATGGGCCTACGGTGACGGTGGAAGAGACGACGAGCCGGATCGACGACATTCTCTTCATGAAGGAGGTCATATTTTCGTTTCGCAATTTGCAACAGGTGTCCAGGGATATCCTCACGGAGAAGCTGGCACTGATTTCGGAGCGCTTCTTACATATTGATGGCGTGTGGCAGCTGGTCTAGAAGACCTGGGTGAACTGGGAGGCAACTTGTTTTGATTCTGACGCGCGGCCATTGGTGCCTTACTGCCTGATTTCAAAAATGCTGGTGCCTGAGGCTAGCCGCTTCTGGCTTGGCTCTGAACTCTGGGGGCGGGAACCAAGACCGCAGGCCGTGATTGCTCGGCTGCTCCAACTCGCGCCTTCGCATCCCCTTGTCCTCTTCCTCTCAGATTTCCCCTCTTTCCTTGTTGTGTCGCCCGCTGCCTCGCTTTAACTACTTTATTTATGACGGGGTTAGGACGCTGTTCATGTGTGCCTCTGTCTCCCAGCCAGAACCGCCCAGCGAAGATGACGTCATTTCTCCGGATCTCCTGAGAGCAGTCTGCTTAATCCAGGTACCAACACTGCGCCTCGAGACCTGCCCTTAGACTTGCGTTGACGAATATAGCGGGTGTACAGAGGATATAGGGCTCGTCGGGAACTTCAAGGGCGACAGCTGAGCGCCACAAATCGCTGGGCTCAGGTAAGTCTGGACTGCGAAGGCTTTACTTTCAGAAACTGACTACCCAGGCCGTGGAAGAATCCCAATGGCAACAGCGCCACCGCTCCACAACCCTCCCCTCCTCCTCCCCCGTCATCCAAGCCCATCGCAACTGGACGCAAGCCGTCCGCGTCGCAAAGCTCGCCCGCGGCGACCGCCCCATCAAGAAACCCGACCACCGCCACAGCGAACCGTTGCCAGAGATGATTGGGAAGACAATGGACCTACAATACTTCCTTGAGATGTTGGATGCAAAACATCGGCATGGGAGTAACCTCCGCAAGTACCACGAGTTTTGGAAAACGACGGACTGCAAGGAGAATTTCTTCTACTGGCTTGATTATGGTGCTGGGAAGGATGTTGAACTTCAGGCGTGTCCGCGGGAGCAGCTGGAGCGCGAGCAGGTACGGTATCTCTCTCGGGAGGAGCGCGTCAAATACCTGGTTACGATTGATCGGATGGGGAGATTTCGCTGGGCGAAGGATGATGAGTTGGTATGGACGAATAATGAGCATTACATGGACACCGAGAATGGCATCATCCCTAGACCTAAAGGAACCGATGCGGGGCCTGGATCAACCGCTGCCACACACCGGGCACAGCGGCCATCGGAGTCCTCACGCTCATCCTCGCTGGACGAGGACAGGCGAGATCAGGGCCCTGAAGCCGAAACTGGAGCCGGAAACTTTGTGCATCACAGACATAATATTTTCAAACGATTGAAAGACAAGATCTTTCTTAAAGACGACTGGTGGATTTTTGTAAGTCGGGTTTGCTGCAGAACACGCCGGATCACCAGCGCTGACCATCCTGGCCAGGTTGCCGACCCCTCCTATCGACTATACATCGGAATCAAGAAACGAGGTTCTTTCCAGCACTCATCCTTCCTACGCGGCGGCCGGATCGGAGCAGCTGGTCTGATTAAGATCCGGCACGGGAAGCTCCGCGACCTTGCTCCACTCAGGTCAGTGCTTCGGTCTTGGAAGTCTTGACAATCCGCTAACAGTCGCAGCGGCCACTATCGTCCTCCTTCAGCCAACTTCCATGCATTTGTGCATGCTCTGCGGGAACAGGGCGCGGACCTGTCGCGTGTGTCAATCACGAAACTATATGCAAGCCTCGTGGGCATCGAAGGGTACTTTGGTGCCAAGGACAACGTACACCGAGCCAAAGAGAAGATCGAGCACAAGATAGAGAGTAAACCATCTTGATTTGTAATGTGGAGGGGCACTATCTGAGACAGAGTATGGCTCACGATTATTCATGCCAGTCGGATGTCGCTCTTCCGTGGCTCTTGAAGACGTGATTTCTGTATCTCTGGCATCACTTGCGCGCCGATCACACCATCGCGAGTCATTGGAGTAGCCGACCCCAGAGTACAAGAAGGCTCTCCGTACCCTCGCTACCCCTCATCATCTTGCGCTCAAGTACGAAAGACAAAATGCCGACCGAGTTTATCAGTCTCACGTTCCCAAACCCGTCAACGGAGCTCAACCCGATTCCAAACGCGGCAATCGACCCCGAGTTCCTGAAGCGGTACGCCCGCAACCTCGATGACTATGAATACAATTATACGCTTGTCCCATATGACTCGTCGTACTTCGACCCATGGACCATTGGCGCGACCATCGCTGCTGTGACAAAAAAGCTCAAGATCATCATCGCCCTGCGACCTAACACCCTGTTCCCGACAGTCGCAGCCAAAGCTCTCGCAACGCTGGACCAGCTGAGCTCCGGCCGTGCCGTCGTCCACTTTATCGCCGGCGGCAGTGACGCCGAACAGGCCAAGGAAGGAGACTTCCTCAACAAGCAGGAGCGGTACGAGCGACTGGAGGACTACATCAAGATCCTCCGTCGGGCGTGGGAGTCCGCCGAGCCCTTCGACTGGGACAGCAAGTACTACAAGTTCACGCAGTTCAGCAACCGCGTCCGCCCGGTAAATGGAACCATCCCTGTCTCCGTCGGCGGTTCTTCCGACGACGCCTACCGCATCGGTGGCTCGCTCGCCGACATCTTCGGTCTCTGGGGTGAGCCGTTAAAGGAAACGAAAGAGCAAATAGACCGTATCTACGCTGAAGCCGAGAAAGCCGGCCGTACAGACCGACCCCGAATCTGGGTCACGTTCCGGCCCATCATTGCCGAGACCGATGAACTCGCCTGGGCCAAGGCGCACCGCACCCTGGATGCCCTTCAATCCAACCGCGCTGCCGGCCAGGGTTTAACCCCCGCCAACGCCCCGCCACCGCAGAACGTCGGTTCCCAGCGCCTCCTTGAGATCGCGTCTCGAGGCGAGGTGCAAGACCGCGCACTGTGGTACCCGACCGTCACCGCGACGAATGCGCGCGGCGCATCCACTGCGCTTGTGGGATCGCCGGAGACAATTTCCGACTCGATTCTCGATTATGTTGATCTCGGGGCGGAATTGATCTCTATACGCGGGTATGATAACCTCTCTGATGCGATCGATTATGGGCGGTATGTGCTTCCGCGTGTACGGGAGGCGCTGGCGAAGAGGGCTAGTAGTAGTTGATTGATGGTGTTCTCGTGGTTGTATAGCAGTGCAATGGCATATCTCATTTCTAAGATACTTGTACATCTCGCTCATATACCGGGTGTATACACCCCAGTGTCTCGTAGGCCGTCTCATCCGGTATACCCACTGTAACTACTAGCTGTTATTGCAGAGCTGGCCCAGGTGCCAGTTCGGCTCTGGCGTCCAGCATCGTAGGCTTCTGCCATGTCATCTGGAGCCACCGCGCGCTACGTATGCTTGCCTTGAGTAGGTATGATCGTATCTCAATGCTATACCGCGCCGTACTTTTCCTTTAGCACAGTGGAGTAAGCATGCACCCTAGAATTCCCCGATTGCTGTTTAGTGTGGTCTCTTCTACGTCTAACCTTGAACCATCACACAAACCTGTCAAGCATACTGCACGTTCCTAGAATTCTTTCCTGGACTTGATGCTCTCTAAGCCACGAGCTGAGTCTGACATCTAGCGACTACGCGTTTTACTAGATCGACTGGAGTTGCTAGAGCTAGAGGGAGCCGCCGTTGAATTATGCACTTCCTGCTCTAAGTCCACGCAATATATATCCTACATCCTGTAGAAGAAAAACGGACAAACACAGACCAACATACGTAGTCGATATCGATAGTAGTGCTAGACCACCCGACCTCTATTCCGTGCCTACTTAATAAGTCCAGAGTGCAACGGGACCTGGGAAGATAAGCTGACCATTACTATAACCATGACGAGCTCTAAGCTGGGCAGATGGGCCAGTATTAAAAGTTGTGGTCTAGAATTACTACATCCTGTCCTCTTCAAGGTATGTTCGAATAAACTAACGCCCAAAGAAGAGCTACGTAACAAGATTGCTATATTGCCGAAGTATCTCAGCAACACCTGCCTTGCCCCGCCGCAATGCCTCCTCATCATAACCATTCTCCGTCTTTTGGTAATTTTCCATTTTGTCATCATCGTCATCACTCAGCTCATCCTCCTCGTCATTACCATTGTTCAGCTTTTGGTAATAGTCCATCGCGTAATTTTTTACCTCATCCTCCGCAACAACCGCCTCCGCGGCCTGTAGCGCGGTCCGAAACGTCCCATATTCCAGTATAAGATCCACACTCGCCCCTAAATCGATCAGAATCTTCACACACTCCACATGCCCGAAATATGCCGCAGTCGCAAGCGCACTTCCACACTTGCCCCACGCAGCTAGTGTACAAACTGGTGCGGAAGAAGCAGAGAAGAATCTTGTAGGCCAGAAACCGCCGGATATTGGCTGGTTTGGGTCTGCTCCGGCTTCAATCAAGGACTTGATGAGATCGGGCCGGTTGGTGGCTGCGGCCGCAGCCAGGGGGCTACCAAACGGGGATCCCTGCTCCTCGTTAACATCTGCCCCTGCTGGAATAAGTAGGCTGTGAGTATAGCGTATCCAAGAGCGTTACACTGGGAGGTTGATTGAGTTGGTAGGTTGACGTTTGCACACGCTTCTTGGATTAGAAATTTGGCGATATCAAAGGCTCCCCGGGCAACCGCGGCCACTAGAGCACTTGCATAATAGCCTGTTGGAACTGCAAGGTTCACATCCGCTTGGCCTTCCTCGACCAAAGCCTTGGTTGTGGCGAGGCTCTCCTCTAAAGAGTTGAAACGCCCCCTTGCGTCAGGTCCTGCAGCTGCCGCTACAAGCGCGGTCCCATAGTCTCCTGCTTGTAGTACTAAATCCACCGAAGCATTAGCTTCGCGAATCAAGTAACAAACAGTATGAAGTTTATCGTTTCTTGCGGCTGCTACAAGCGCATTGCCAGCCCACCCGTTGTTTAATACCAAATTCACGTTGGCGTGGGCTTCACACAAAAGAAACTCGACCATCTTCAGCTCCCCACAGCCGGCAGCCGTGGCAAGGGCGCTCTCAAATTCGTAGTCGGATACAGGTGTATCAACATCCACCTGAGCTTCGTAGATGAGGTGTTTGACTACAGGCAGGTTTCCCACCCCACAAGCAGCGTCCGCGAGAAACCTCCCGTAGATTTCACCCCGCAAAACCGTGTCTGCATCACACCTTAATTCCCGAAACAGGAAGAAGAATATTTCGGGGTCCCATTGTGCAGCTTGAAGAACATCTTCATAGATATCAGCTGGAAGCAGTTTCTGCTCATCGCGACCTAACGCCCCGACCAAAAGCTTGACCATGTCCAGGTCGCATACCACTGCGGCACCCAAGGCGGTGTTATTAGATCCACCGCGCGGTCGTGATATCACTGATGCGCCAGCATTCAGGAGATACTCTGCGACTTCCGCTCTCCCCAGACGTGCCGCAGCAGCCAGAGCACCCCCATAACTAGGACAGTGTCCATCTACGGGCGCCCCGCGTTGCAGCAGAAATTTGCAAGCGGATATTCGATTCGCCAGGGCAGCCATAGTCAAAGGAACCGGGAGATCTTCTCCTGTCTCGAGAGATCCGAGATCTACTTGGTCCCACCAGTCGCCGAGCGCGGATAGTATGCCCAAATAACTTACCCAGAGGATCGGCATACTCATTAGTTTAAATTCCAAACAATCGGAAGCGATAGTTGAATATATATTTTAGCGCACTTGTCAATGGCACACCTCTCCCCCTCTCGTCATCTGCAATCTCGGAAAAAAATCTGCGGAAACTCGGGCTGCCCTCAGTTGGAGACCCGAGGAACCTCTTCAGTAGTGGAGTGATGGATAGGATCGCATCCTCCAACTGTGCCGAGCGAACGTGGTGCGGCCAGTGGTGTCTCGCGTAGATTTGCAACGGGTCTAATGCATTGTCGTCTCCTGCGTTCTCCAGGAGAATCAAACATATCTCTGCAGTATAGAGATGTGCCTGTCGAAGATCCCAATGGTTCTGTTCGAAATATTCCGCCACCGAGAGATGACAAACTCGCCATATATCGAGCTCCGCGTCAATGCTGAGGAGGTTCCGACAGAGGGCTAACAGCGAGTCTTCATTGATCGCACTGCAGAGGGTAAGGCGCTCTCTACCCGGGGTGATTCGAACAGCTTCGATAAGCTCATGCCGACGTAGCGGAGTACAAGCACATATGACCCACTTCAGAGCACGCTCAGCAAGCTCCCTGTCATGCTGATCCAAGGCTGCGAGCTCGGAATACAACTCATCATAGGCGGCCTTCAAGCCATTTGGAAGTTTGAGAAGTCGACTTTGGATCGCTTCGTGGGAGCGGCAGGTCCGCAGTTGGTCCAGTTGCAAAGCCGTCCATTGGAACCTGCGTATTCCATCAGTGGCTGACTTGGTGGCCAGAGTTTGGCGACTTACATTCCATCAGACCGCCTGATGAGCTCCTCGCTAATCACAGTCTCCATCTCCAAAAGAATTGGATTCGACCTACCAAGGTACTTTATCCGGTCGGTGATGAACTTTTCGATATCGCCTAGGTTGTGTTTTGCATGGATCTCGATACTGGGCTGCCCCTGGAATCGGGCGCGGATATCCTGATCTGGACGGCTTGCAAGGAACAGCTTAACGGGATTCGTAGCCTCTGTTTGGACCGAGTACAGCAAGTCAAGAAGCTTACTGCGGGACCTCTCATCGCACTCGTCTAACCCATCTAGGATGATCGTGGTTCGGCGATAGAGGTTGACAGACTCCCGAATAATCGCCTTGCAGCTTCCAAAGTCCAATCGCGTTCCTTCTTTTCTTAGCTCTAGGCAAGTCGCCCGAAGAGACTTTTGAAACTTGTCTGTCTTGTAGGCTGGGGTAGAAAGTTGCCTGACATAGCTCTGGACCACAGATAGGGGGTCTCTGCGCTCTGGATCGGTCCGATCGCAGTAGAAGAACGCAAGCCCCTCGTTTGCTGTTGATTGGCGAATCATCTCCCGAACGTCGTCAATGACTCTGGAAGTCATGTAGGTTTTACCGACACCAGCTATCTCCGCCAGCATTGCTCGATTTGATTCTTCAGGTGAGACGTACGAGATCCCCACAGCCATGCTACAGAAGCCTTCACACTAGTCTGCCACTCACAATATCGCTCGTGGTGAAGTAACCAGTCGCAGGTATTGGGCGTTCGATTCTCCCGGACAGCGCGGTGGTGCTTCGTATACAAGACTTTGGACACCCAATCGAGCAGATCTAGGAACTCTCGCTCTTCCAAGTGCGTGAAGCAGTCCTCCAAGTGCTGACCAATTCGGGCGAGGACAGGGTGAATTTCGTGCAGCTGAGCCATCAAAGTCCCGTCGGCGTCAGCACTGCGATGTATTTCGCAGGTCTGAACGGTCTGAGCTACCTCGCTCTCACGGCGGTCAAGGTTGGAGAACAGAGTGGACAGTTCGTCTGGATGTAGGATTGTTGCTGCGATTTGCGAGACGCTGCCTTTAGCAAGTCGATCTGCCGAAAAAGCAATGACCTCCAGTGCAGCTTTGTATACATTCGCAATCGCATCGTGGAGCAACTGCAGCATGTCTCCCGGAATCCTCTCTGGTGTATAGACCGTCTCGTAAACGTGGCCATGATGGATGACACGAAGAACTCTGTCCACTGTTTCCAGGAGCACTATCATCTCAGTATCAAATGTTATACTGACCTGGTGATGAGTTAGTCGGGGTGCAATCCGAGATAGTAGTGACTTCCTTACCCTCAAGACGGCCTTAACCACACCCCACGGCGGACCGGCCTCGCGTGGCGCAAACGGGATGACAATGTCTCCAAGCTGTTGCAGCAGGTTTGAAATCCTCTCTGCGTACTCTCTTGCTGAGATTTCCCGTTCGCCGACCGTGACCTTCCATTGTTTATCCCTGCAGAGCTGCTCCTTTTCCCTTGTAAGCTGGATCAAGTCATCGAGATTAGCATGGATTGACGTCGAGTCGCGATTCTGACCGAATCCCATTTGCGACAGAACTCTTTCCCGATCGTCTGGTAACTCGTCGAACGCTCGATGCCATAGGCTGCCGGCTGATGATGAACCGAGAGGACTGGGAGTGGGAGTGGGAGTTGGGGACGCTTGACTCGGTCGCTGGGGCCCGTCGACGTCGTCAACCGAACCTTGTTGACTCTTCTCTTGGGGAACAGGAAGGACGCCGCCCGGCGCGGTCCTTCTCTTGTCGTGACGGGACTTGGAGCGACCCCCCTTAATTCTCGCCCTCAGGCGCGTGAAACAGGAGGCCCCTTCGTCGTCGGACTTCATGGCTGGCCTTTTGAGAAGCTGAGCATCGATTCTGAATTAAGATTATTGTCAACACAGAGGCGGTGCAGGAAACGTTCTCCGATCTTGCAACTGCGCCGATGAGGGGTCTCACGGTCAGCTGAGGTAATTGCCTGCAGGGTTGCGTGGTTTTATATTATTGGCTTCGCTACGCGCCAGATGCCTGTTAGTACGAGCGCTGAAGCAAGCAATCGGGTTCTGGAGGAGCAAAAAAGCAATATACCCGACCAGAGCGACACAAAGCACCTTACTCGCCAATTCAAGACTATGGCAGCTCCTTTTCTCAGCGGATGCAGTCCAGTTTAGGACAATTCCTGCCCATCTATTGCAGGAATAGTCCGCTGGCAAGGCTCTGTCGAGGGAGATGCGAACTGCTTTTCGAGTTACCTCCAACAAAGGGTGTGATGAGACGGGCGGGGGAGTTGTGTACATAACCTAAAATGTGGTCGCTCATTCCTAAATTCAGGTTCGCGAGGCTGGAGTCAGGATCTTTCCTTCCCTCCAGGCTCGCTGTTCTGGTTTCATTTTTGGAACGTGTCCCTTGAGATTTGTCCCTTCCGGACTCTGCCCGGAGCGTCTGCGGCGGTGATGACTGTCCCAATCGCTACCGCCACGGGGGAACGAGTAGGTGGGAGGTTGAGGTGGGATTGATTTGGTGCATCGTGGAGGCGGAGTGACCTTTTGCTTTTAGGAGGACGGGGTTTAGGTGTCACAAGGACTGCCTTGGTTGTGAGAATTATGGATGAGTGGGTAGGACAGGTCCGACGTTGCGGAGCCTCGTCGAACGCTCTACCTATTATAAAAAGGCCAAAAAGATGCCACTCGGGCTCGAACGCCCACACTTTGCTAGACTCGGTGCACTTCAACTCACTATGTCTTTACCCGTCCTTAACAATGCTTCTTACAACTCTGGTCGTCCTGAGAGCCTTGACAATGCTGCGGGCGCTTCAGAGACGCTCACTGTCTTTTCACCCATCCTTGGTCACGCTGATTATAGTCCGGTCCATCCTGAAAGCCCGGAATATACCACATTCGATTCAGAAACAGCCACACCTGACCATGGGATAGAGCAACAGCCGTCCGGCACCCCACACAACCAGCATCCCGCCCTTACTCCAGCTGCATGGGGGATTGGATGGCAGTGCCCTGCAATGATGGTCGGCTTCATGATCTCTGGTGCATTGCTAGTCCTCGGGCACCACTTATACTACCACACACTTGACGGCACGCTCGTGATATCGATTGAACAACAAACATGGGCTACTCGAATTGGAACTGGGCTTGCCTTCGTTTCGCGCGCTTTTCTTGTGGCAGCTGTGGGTGTTGCCGCGGCGCAAGAGACCTTGAACACACTCCGGAACAAAAGCATAAGGCTATATGGGATTAACAGCATGTTTAATGTGCTCAACAGCCCCATGGCGTTCTTCTCGTGGGACCTCTGGCGCCACGCGAAGAGCTTGACGGTGCTGGCAATCTTCTCATGGTGCGTACGCTGCTCTAATTTCTATACTCTATGGTGCAAGTTCTCACCGTCTAGCCAGGCTCATCCCGATCACAGCGGTCATCACCCCCGCCGCCCTGTCTGTGGACCTTTTGATAATGTCCAACCATACTCCCATGCCGGTTCCAACTGTTGATTTCGCGGCAAACACCACCTGGGACTCTTGGTCGACACAATTTGGTGCGGGATTGATTGAAGCACCATCCCCGGAGATCAGCTGTCTGTTCGCGGCCACTTCGGCGTCAATCAATGTGCTTCCCGTCTCTGCTCCCCCGTTGCCCAACTCGACGTATACACTTGATTTCTGGGGACCTTCGTACAAGTGCGAGAGGTTTAGTGGCGCTGCCACATTTGATCCTTCTCTACACGATATCTGGAACTTGGAGATTCTCAACCGAACTGGGCAATACGGCGATGTTTACATAGGAGCTCGACCTTCGCAGCTCAACAACACAATATTTGTGTGCGCAACTGGGTCAAACCCATTGTGGAATACTGAGAATGCGACCCACCCAACCGAACTTGTCTGCCAGCTCTCGAACACGTCATACGTGGTCAGCCTGAACTTCATTGAAGGCATCCAAGCTTTGACTCCCATATCTACAACACCGACTGCCTTTGCAAACTGGAACAGAGACGCCGGGGAACTATCTCCTTATCCCTATTACAGCAACGTTTCAGGGGCGAATGCTGGTTTCTACGTTCTGCATTTGCTGTTCGGAGACATGCTGCACCGACAACTCACGACTGGCGCATCAGGAAGCTTTAGTGAAATGCTATCCAACCATTCTCGACCAAGCATGTCAATTACGCAGACAGGCCTGTTTGCATGTCCCGACTTGTGGAACAGCTCCGCGTACGAAACGGCTCAAGTGACCACTATCAGAGACACAAGACGATGCCGCAATAAGACTTTGGCTCGCGCCATTGAAGACCTCTCGCATAATTTCACATACAGCGTCCTCAGCCTCAACTCTGCCAGTACCTCTGTTAACGTGACTTCTTCGTTTCCGCAGAACTTCTACAGCTACAACCAGAGGAACTTACTGGCCGCCTACATCATTTCAGTTGGGGTAACAACTGCCTGTGTCGCTGTTGGATTCCTGGCTATGCACCGTAACGGTGTCTCACAGGATACACTATTCTCTACAGTCCTACTGACAACGCGAAACCCCGAGTTGGATGACTTGGCCATTGGCCACTGTCTCGGGTCGGATAAGATTAGTGATGAGATTGGCAAGGTTCAATTGCGGTTTGGGCAGTTTGATGGCGATGGAGAGTATAGACATGCGGCGTTTGGAACCAAGGCTTCTGTTACTCCGATAGTCAAGGGGAGGGATTATTACTAGTCATTATACGGGCCTTGTAAAGAGGGTATCAGGATTTTACAGGATATGTTCCGCAGATCAAACTACAAACTAGGACTGCAAGGTACCAGCAAAGAAGTAGAGAGAAGATTAGTTCATACCATTTAAAGGCATACTAGATACTACCTTTACTTTGCTGGGCTACACGCTGTCCTGTACATGAGTTCGACATCCAGGGGTGCCCCATATTATCCGGCTTCTTCCAGTCCCCTGGGACACCGACCAACAACTCCAACGGGCTCATAGAAAGCCCAAAGCCGGTATACTGATTACTAAACTGGTGATCGTTCTGCACAGCCCTGTCCAGAGTCGCGTCTTCGGGTACCATAGACCCACACGCGTAGTTGAGGCCCCCTTTGAGTACCATCTCGTAGTCTTTCGCGATCCAACAGGGCTCCTCCTTTCCATCTATGCCCATCTCACCGGCACGTCGCAACGCATCCTCATATCGGTTTGGCCTCGCTCTCTCGCCTAGTGGACCAAAACCAGTCTGGCGTGGGGTTGATGATCTCCCTATATATCGACTCGAAGCCTGCGACAATACACGCCCGTGCAGCCTGCGACTTCATCTCTGGTCTCCGCCTTGCAAGCTCTTAGTAAATAGACTGCGAGGCGAAATGTGGATACCAGATTAGTACGGCATGTTTTCCTCACTTGTCTCTATCATGATATGCGAAAGGTCATTGTTCATGATATACCGCGCATGCATGGCTTGCCGGATCAACGACCCCACTGGTCTACAGCGGCATCACCTTGGAGATTCTGTCCGAGACAAATGTCCCCCCATTTCGCAAACATGGTGTCGTGCTAGATTCCGCGGATGATGCACTCGATCTCGTACCTGGTCAGATTGTTGGGATCCTAGAGTCGCACGTAGCCGTCTATATTCCCCATGTACGCTGCGTAGAGAAGCAAGAGGTCCTTGTGGACGCCCTCGGGGAGCTTCTCGGCAGGGGCGAGTAGACGAACGTGAGGGCCTTCTCGTGGCCTTCCTTTGGTCGGGTATCGGGTGGGAATTCGAGTGGTAGTAATGGAGGTCTTCGCAGTTTAATTTCGTGGACACGATGCTTGGAAATACTATTGTCGCCATTTCTCCGGCTGGCGAACCTGGGAGAAGGAGCACCTGGATTTAGGCAACTGGCTGAAATGGAGAGAACAGGCAAACGTGCAGGCGTGATTCTGCAACGAGGACGCATTGTTGCCGAGAGCTGGTGGGAAGCCTCCTGACGTTTGTGGTCCGTTCCCGAAGAGTCATTAGGAGGGATGGAATTTCTTCATCTGGGTTAGGATGGCCACTCTGTTTGACAGTCAACGCTAACCGGTATCTAGAACGAGCACTGGCTCACACATTGAGCCCGTAATGTAACTACTTTCATTGGCTGGAAGCAGCTGCCGTCGATACTGTTCCGCCCGTTTAAGATCTAGGCATTCCGCAGCCATCAGGGCTGAACACATCGGACCCTTGCAGGCCCTTGCAAGGTTTTAGAAAGGTATGCCTAGTAACAAGAGTAAGGGTCTCGCGGACTTTAGCCTATGGCATTCTATTGTCAACAGGGATTATGGGGTCCAGGAGTCCAAACACTGGGTCGTGCGCCGAGCTGCCAGTGAAAGCATTCGGCTCGGATACACCACCTACAGAACAAGCAGTTACTTGTTTCCCTATTGGTTGCCCTCGGTGAAGACCACGATGGCGCTGGCAGATATCAGACGACAAGTGCCATATGGTCTGCAGTTCGCGTTCTAAATTCTATACAGACCTAGATAGTCTTTGAACCCGCTGGTTTGTATTTGATGATAACCCTGCAATACATATTGCGCAACGATACATTTGCATGGAATCTGCAATAACGTGCCCCAACCATACCCCTCAGTGCAAGACTTGCCAGTATGCCTGCACCCCCTCCCTGGATTTGACCCGACAAATTATGCTGCGCGGCTAGTTCCCCCAACCTCCCAACCACTTCTCCCCAATCACGAATCGACAACGGTGTTTTGAATTGGCAAAGTCCCATTGACCAGAAAGGCATCTATGAGAGCACTGGCTTCTCCACCCAGCGAATAACTTGTATGCCCGTTTCCATTTCTGGTCAGTAGCACACCCGTCGGGATCTGGGCGAGAAAGCTCTGCGCCCACACATAGCTGGTTTCAGGGTCATGGTACGAGTTGACCAGTAGAATTGGTGGAGCTTTGGCCATGGCCGTTTGGTTCAGCCTGTGCGGTGGGCTTGCTAGCGGCGCGGGCCAGCCAATGCACTGTACCTGATACCGGTAGGACTGCGTTGCGCCCTGGGTGTGGGGGGCGAGGTAGTGACCTAGTTGGAACCTGTAGAGGATGTCTGAAAAGGATGTGGAATCATGCCGCCAGTCAAGGCACCCGATGGCGAGATCTGGGTATAGAGAGTCATCTTCAGTGGTTGCGAGACGGGTTGCAAGGCCGGTTGCGTCGCCAGCGATGGTTGAGTTGAGGTATTGGGCAAGGATTGGCCAGTTCTGTGGTTCGTTGCTGAGAAGTCCTTGAGTGTTGAAGCGGATAGCTTCGCCGGTTACAGGGCTGCGGCAGGTTGTAATGTTGCCCACCGTGCAGCCTGAGGCCTCTATGGGAGAATCATCAGCTGCTGCAACCAAGTCATCGAAGATGCGAGGCAGGTTCTGGCCCTTGAACGCGCATTCGTCGTCCGATGCAGTGGTATTGCACCACGTAAAGAACTGGTTCAGGGTGTCCTCATAGGTCGAGACTTCGGTCTGTAGGGTCACTATTTCCGGCTGCGAGTGATCCAGGTTGCCATCGAGGACCATGCGCCCAACGTGCTCAGGATATAGCTCTGCATAGGCACCACCTAGTTGGGTTCCATATGAGAGTCCAATCCAGTTAAGCTTGTCCTCACCAAGTGCAATTCGGAGAGCCTCGAGATCTCGCGCGGCTTGGGTAGTATCCACATGATAGAATAACTCCCCAGTCAGATTCCGACAACTTTCACCAAAAGCGTGATTCTTTGCAACCAGGGCTTGAAATTCCTGTTCTGTTGTTGGGAATAGCGTAACATTCTTATTAAACAGGTGTGGATCGCACTTTATCCGGGTGCTGAGGCCAATCCCTCTCGGGTCAAGTCCAATGACATCGTAATAATCCACAGTGCCGTTCGTGTAGGAGGGCACTCCAAGAGCCTGGGTAAGCGCCGAGGTTGAACCCGGTCCCCCTGGGCCTCCAGGGTTGTATATTATGCTGCCTAGACGTTTTCCAGGGAGTGTTGCCCTATATCGTGCCATGCCCAGAGTAACTTTCGGCCCGTGTGGTTGGTTCCAGTTCAAGGGGACCTGAAGCTCCCCGCAGTCAAGGCCTGTCGCATTTCCCAGGTAGTCAACGTACTCCCCCAGCTCGGGTAGCGTAGCCAGCTTAGGAAAACTGTCCACGGTGCACTTCTTCCAGGTGATGCAAGCTGCATTGGAGATTGAAACAATGGATAAGAATAAAAATAAGAATGAGAGCATTTTGGCGGATGAGATGATAATCGAGAAGAATTGAAGCTTGATGGGCGGGACTTGAGCATTCTTAAGGCGAAGAAAAAAAGCTGCCGAGCATCAGGTACACTAAAATCAGACATCATAACAAAGCGTCCGGGCAAAGAGCAAAAATAGAAAACATGTCTAGGAGTACGGGCCTAATCTGACAAGCGTGCGGCCGAGCTTGCCCAGCCTCAGCACCTAGCAGAATCTGCGGCCGCATTGCTAACTTGAAGTGGGAAAATATGCTGGTTATTTGGGGTGTGTACCTGTTCTCTCTTGAACCGTTTACCCTTCCATAAATCTAGCAGTAGGATAATAGTATCCTCTACAAGGTGTAGCGTGTGGAGTAGCAGAAGAGCAGGGGATATACTCCTTGATTAGCGAAATCCCGGTGCTAGTGAGATTAGATACGCATTCTTCAGTAAAATACGGTTAAAAGATAGTAGGAATCGGTTAGGGACTAGTAAATAAAGCGGCGGTTTAGACAGGTGCAATAACCCCCAGGAAGTCTGTCGCGCACACGTCCCACTTATCAAACTGGCGAGCAGGCCCTCAATACAGCTTTGTTGAAACCTGTTTCTTAGGTACTATATATGATATTGCAATTTCACAAGCAGGGCATTGGGTTGGCAACCAGATCAGAGATAAGCCTCACGGGTTTTTGAGCACTGTGTTCAAGCCGCCACCCCCTGCGGCCGCTAGCGCAAGAGACGTTCAATGCGGGTTGCTGTAGGGGATGAGAGACTTGGGAGAAAATAGATTATGTAGTACGCTCTATGATGGCAAATTGCCTGGCTACAAACATTGGCATCTCTTCGTTGGATAAGGGGTGGAACGTATTCCTCAGTTGGTGGATAAGTAGAATATATAATTTACATTGGCCTCTGCTGCTTGGAAACTTGATTCTGCACCGTCCTCTCTGGACGGCAAAACGCTAATACGCTGGCGAAAGGCAAAGCGCACAGGAACCTATCACAATCATAGAAGACCGCGAGCTGCAACTCCTTGTCATACCTGGAACGCCAACTCGTGGGTGGAGAGACGAAGAACTAGCTATCGACCTTACTTTCGCCTCAGTAGACAGCGCCGAGCATCATCCACCGCAAGCTTGACTGAATTTGGACTACGACTCTGTCTAGCGCTGACAACCTGCGACTCGAACAGGAACATGGATGTGGGCTAAAATAGACGTACTGTAACAAAACTCCGACTGGCGGTCTAGAATTGGCTTTCACGGATGCGCGATACTGCCAAGCTTGAAGAAGATAAGTATTGGCAAGTTTATCCCGTGTTGTCAAAGCAACGCTGTTAATTCATGTTCTTACCCACCCCAGCTAAGTATTATCTGTCTATCCTCTTAGCGTGCCATGTCAACGAGCTCAACCTCCAATCCCGGGGCTCAGATCCTCACGCTTCCCCCGCTTATCCGTCCCTCTATTCCTACCTCTACCTCCACTGGTGATAAGCATCCCAATTTTCCCCCGCTTACCCACCAGTCTCGGTCGTAAAATCTATAAATACATCCTCTTTCTCTCCAACACCATCCAGATATCCCTCTCCCACAACCGCGGTTGCTGTCTCTTCTCATTTGCACAGAACCTCCCGCTTTACTGCACCGCAATCTTGCGCACGCGCGCGATCCGGGAGATCCACGATGAGGCGGCACGGGTCCTCTATGGTGCGAATCGGTTCACGGTTGAGGAGCAGACACAGGGCCCACGGGATGCGAGGCGGGACTCGACGCTTCCTTCGTTTTTGAGCTGTATTAGCAGGTTAAATGCGGGATGTCTGAGGGAAGTGACGGTTACGTTTTCTGGTGTGCGAAGAACAGCAGAGGGGCGCCGGTTTGGGATTTCCGAAGAGGGGCGGAGGATATTGAAACGGGTTAGGAAGTGTACGGGACTAGTCATGGTGGAGCTCCTTGCTTATGGGGATGGCGCGGGGGTTTTGGTGAGGGAGGAAGAATTAGGGAGTAGGAAGCGTTTGGTTAAGGAGGCGTTGACTAAGGTAGATGCGCAGCAAGGAGGGTACCCTCACTCGACAGAATTCAGCTTAGGGCTGGTAGTGGATTTGCGTCGCCTTCTGGTCGGTGGTTTGTGCAACGCCGGCTTGGATGAGTGATTTATTAAATACTCCAAGTAATGTAGTGTAGATTTACCCGTTGCTAATATTAGGAAATTTATCATGTTCCGCCAGAATACGATCTAGTCGGCAGGTTGATTCTACTTCCAGGAAAATTACCTTTCCCTATAATATTAAAGCTGGTCTAGCAGGATCTGAATTGTTGTCTGTTATAAGGACACTTCTATCAGCAGCCCCTAGTGGAGACAGAACTGGCGGAGGATTGGTACTCCAATGCGCTATGCTGTGCATCCAGATCCAATCAAAGCTCCACCTGCGCTGGTTACAAGCTGACTGGGCGCGTTTGACGCCAGCAGTACCGCATGGATATGTTATAAAATGCTTTAAAGAGATGATAGTATTCTATTATTACTAGTGAAATTGGGAAATGTACGCCATATTACCGCTATAAGTACCTAGCTTCCGGGCCGACTAGCGGGCGGGAAGATGGAGTAGCAAGGTCGATAACACATTAGTATGATCACTTTAGATAGTCTCGGATCAGCTTGTTTCTCCAGTGGTCCAAAGTGATGACTCTATCCTTCCAGGGCACCCCCTTGCCAAGCTCCGCTCCAGTCCACTTGCGTATGGGAAAGTGTTCATGACCGGGCTGGCATACATGTCCAATCAACCCCTTTTCCACATTGTCTTTACATCGTGTCGTCAGAACCACCTTGATGCAGTCCATGCACCGCCACTGATCTCCATCCAAACGCGCACCACACTTGCACGAGCAAAACACCTCGTACCCACCACCACCACCCGGCAACCCGCTGCCCTCCGCCTTCATCATATACGTCGCAGCCCGGGCATGGTTCTCGTCTCCAAACGGTGTCACCGCATACAGGATCTTCTCGTACGCGAGCATATCATTCGACGCGTCGCCGTCCGCCATCAACTCCACACCCATCCTCAGCGAATTGTGCGCCGCCTGGCGCGCCGCGTCCTCATTGCCGCGGATCTTGTGGTACCGCGCGGCGAACAGCCGCAGCGGGAGCCGCATCTGGTCTTCGGAGACCTGCTCGGGGATGATATCAGTGATCTTGCGCAGCCAGGCATCGGCGGTGGCCTCGTCCCGCGCCCGCTTGGCCTTGTCGAGGTAGATTGCGCCGAGCCGGTACCCGACGCGGAACAAGGCGTCTGGCATGTTCAGGCCACTGTAGGGCACGTCCTCCTGGGCGGCGGCGAGGAGGAGACCCATTACCTGGTCCAGCGGGACTTGGGGTTTCGCAGAGAGGCCCACGGCGTAGGCGCGGCGGAAGTGGAAGCAGGCGCGGTGGTTGCGGGCTTTTGCGCTGATGTCGATTGCGTCGGGGTATATGTGGTCGAGCATCGCGAAGTCCTCTGTGTTGACCACGTATTGCAGGATCATGCGGTCGAACTTTTCATTTAGCGGGGTGTTCTCTAATGCAATGGCCATGTGAGTGAGGCGGCCGTCGGGGATAAGCTTGTGCAGTATATCTGCGATGGAGTTCCAGGCGTCTGCCTCGAAATAATATTCGATAATGTAAAAGTAGGAAGGGAACTGGTCTGTGCCTTGTTCAGCAAACGTTGAGAACCATCTCATCGCCTTGTCGCGTTGCTGGTTAGTCCAGTACCAGACCCCAAGCCGGTAGACCATGTCGGCCAAATATAGCTTGTTCTGCTTCATCCACGGCGCATTGGCTTTGTAGTGGGAGATGAGGTGCTTGAGGATCTTCTTTGCCTCTGCATCATCCCCAAGGGTGCCCGCCAGCAGGTAAGATGCGCGCCAGTTGTGCTCGTCACGTTCGAGGGCTTTGCGGCACCGTGCCTGGCACTCGGACGATTCACCCAGTCCTATCAGCACAAACGCCATCTGACAGTCCCAAAGTGAGTCAGGCTTTTCGACTTGGAGATTCTTCAGGCACCAAGCCTCAACCTCTTTGATCTTGGATAGCGGAGGTGGTTTGCTCGCGTCCGTGGGCGGGGGGAGGAGTCCGAACTGGTTCGTGCGACGAATGTTAGTACCACAGCAACGGTTGAACGAGGCTAGACTGACTGACCTTTAACATGAATCCTCCAACAATTCTAAATGCAGCCGAGGTATTTGCCGGGGTTGCCTCCATCCGGAAGCAATTTTCTGCCATTCGGACGATGGACGGCTCCACCAGCGTCTGAACGCTATTATTGCTCTCGCTGGCCAATACCTCGCGGAGCCATTTTTCCTCCTTGTCACCATGTTTGACGAGCGCAGACGCCTCCTTCAGCCACCGGAAAACCACGTCAACCGCCTTTTGATCTAAAAACCACCCGGGAAACTGCGGAGTCTCTTCTTTTGCCCAGAACAGATTGTCTATTGCCGGACCGCTGTGAAACAGCTGGACAAGGTCCCGCCCGGCCTTCGCCTTCAGGTCATGGGCTATAACTGTCAACTGAACGTCGGACATATGGTGGATTAGATTACGGGCTGCGTATCCTCTGAGTACTTTGAGCCTCTCGGTGCCATCGCTCGCCAGCACCTGCAGGCACGCCTTGGCCAGCTCGAAATTCGCTGTATTGGAATCCTCCAGGTAGACATTTTCCTTCCCTCCGTGCAGTTTAGCCTGGAAATGCTTCTCCAGCTCCAGCTTATCAATCAGGGCCGGCGGGCACACGGTTTTGAAAAAGTGCCGGACAATATCGACCTCGCTGTCCTGGACGGCGTTCTTCTGGTTGTCCTTCTCGCGCATGGAGGACTTGTGCGCCGATCCCTCCCTGAGCTTGTCTACGATCTGCTCAGAGCGGAACGCAACGTATCCGTCGTTGTCAACCTCGAAGAGGAGGAACTTTTGCGTGAGCCGCTCCTCGAGGGGCCGGAGGGAGGTGGCCGCCTTCTCAAACTGCAGCACCGCCTTCATCTTCTCGGCGGTCATACGCTCGCGCGCAGAAGTGATCCAGCGGATGACGGTGTTGATCTCCTTGAGTTCGCGGTCTGTGCGGTGCGTGTTGAGTTGCTGGATGTCCTTGTCGATGCGGTCCGTCAGACTGTCCTGGCGGCCGTCCAGGACGTCGAAGATCTCCCGGTCGTAGTCCAGGTTGCGGATCTCATTAAGGTAGTTGTTTATGAGGTAGTAGTTGCCCTTGGCGAGCAGCTTGCCGTGGATCTGCTTCCGGATGGCTGCAACATCGCCGTTGGCCATGCGATGGGCAGCGAGAAGGTCGATTTTGTTTAGCTGGCTGTCGATGTACTTGGACATGTCCTCCGAGTTCGAGTTGATGGAGATGGTTGGGAACTCGAGCCCGGCTTTCCACATCTTGTCGACCGTCTCTCCCGTGGCGGAGAACAAGACGCGCACTGGCTTTTTCTTCTTCATCGCCGAGACCCTACGCAAGAACGCCACGAGCGCGTCATCGACAGTATTGTCGCTGCCTCCAATCTTGTTGATGACAATGAAAAAGGTAACATCTATCTTTTCCAGCTCGGCCTTGTTGTCCAGCAGGAGCCGCGGCAACAGCTCCTTCGGATCGACGGCCCCTTTACCACACGTCGAGGCAGCCGCGCGCATGTACGAGGCATCGCTCTGCGCAAACTGCCAAATGATCGACTTGGCGAGCCCCTCGGGCCGCGAGTCCACTTTTTGGCTGTCAAGGAAGTACAGCGCGACGAGCCGTCTAGAGGAGGAAATACTCTCTTTGTTCGGGCCCTGGCTGCGCAGATGGTGGATAGCTGATGAAACCAGGAAGCTCTTCCCCGTTGCTTCGCCGCCAACAATGCCCAGGATGGGACTGTCGCCCTTGCCCAACCACGCTTTGAAGGAATTGTGCTCAAACAGCCATTGACCGGTCCCGGGAACCCGCTGCTGGAGTATTCTCTGGTAGGTCGTGCGCCAGGTCGGGCTCGGCTCCCCCTTGGCTGAATCCCAGGCGGCCGACGTTTGGTCAAACGCCAGGGTCTCGAGCACACGCGCCTTATCCTTTGTTTCCTGCTTGGTCAGTTGGCGGTCCTCGGCCTCATCCACCAGCATCTGGTTGTTCATCTTTGTATAGTGCCTCGTCTCCTGCGTGTTTCCGTATATCGTGGCCACCGCCTGCTTCGCTTCGTCCGAGGTGATCTGCTGCATCGCGTCCATCAAGTCCCTAAAGTCGTTCCGCGACAGGAAGCCAATCCTCATGACTGTTTTAGTCTTGAACCAGCGTGACGTTCACAGCTCCACGGCCTTTTCGCAGATTTCCACAAAGTGGGTCAGTGCGCGACAGACGATGTTGCTCATTCGTTTGTTCATCCCGGTCCTCGCGTAGTCCTCCAGCCGGCCGAGGAATCCATTACATTCGTGAAAGAGTCCCTTGAGAGTATCATAGACACTCTGGTACTCCTGCCAGGCGCAGATAACCATGTTGATAGCGTTGAAGCACGGTGCGGCTGGTGCAAAGAACTTGATTGGATGAGCATTTGTCATTTTAACCCCCCATAACACGATAGAGAAATATGGAAATGGAAGCCTACCTGGGATGCAACATCCGCGAGCAGTCCCCCGACTCGCTGGATAACGTCAACAGTCTTGGACAGAACGTCTCTAACTCGCCCCATCCTCCCCGAGTCCCTGCGTCCTGAGCTCTGGATTCTGTCGAGGCAGGCGAGCACCCCCGGGCCTTGTAAGTCTGCGTCATACTCTTGCCCGGGCAACTGCGACGCTACCTCCTGCACTCGCCGTTGCATGTCGATCCACGCCTTGACGACATCCGGGTCGAGTTCAACGCCCGGTCCGCTGGGGAGCTCGCTTGGTAAAGCAGTGACCTCCATGATGTGTGCGTGCTGTTGTGCAGGCCGACTCTGGTTTGCGCAAGAAAGAGGAAGTGTTGAGGTAAACACGAAAGATTTTATTCGCGCGCGACGAGCCTTGCAATAAAAACAGCGGAGAGCTTCAGCTGAGCTCCGATCCTTTTCCTTCCCGCTGGTCGGTGCCACGTTCTCCAATCCATGAGCCATGCCGTCTCCACATCTAATTTGCGATCGCTACCCGGATAATCGGTGCCTTCACTGCCCAGCTCGGGATAGACAAGTACAGGGTGATGCAGACAACAATCGCCGAGACCATTGCTAAAGAGCCTTGGTCATTTTTATCGTGTGGCTCGGTTTTCGAACCCCAGATTGCCTGGGCTCTGGGACCACCTGCCTCGTTTATTCCCTGATCGATGACGCACGCCTCCCCGAGTCGCCAGGTTGATCTGCAGGGTGTCTCCACCGTTCACAGCCATCGCGCGCCAAAAGGGGCCCATTTATGCCCGATCTGCCTCAATAAACGAGGATGATTGGCTGGAGTTCCTGACGAACCCCGCTCAAGAGAGATGTAATCCTGCATTTCCCACTTCCGAGGCGGCCACGACCGTGCGAAGGAAAGGCCTGCAAGCTCAATGGTACGAAATGTTCGTCTTCCCGAATCAGATGCCATGTGCTTTCTAGGTCCTCTGTGTTTTCCATCTTCTACAATCCTGTCAGTGTGAGTAGGGACTGTTTTGAATGTAATTCTACCTAATGGAACTGGGAAAAAAAACTTTCGTGGGCAAATCTGTCGAGGCCGTCGTGAATTTATCTCGGTGTATCTCCTGGTACCTTACCCCTGACGAGACGTTGCTCTGAGTACAGACGGGATGCTGTCTTCTGCAAGGACCTTATTTCCTTTTCTGGCAGTAAACGAGCCCTACTGATGTTACGTTGGACGATTGTAGGGCTTATTGATGTCGTTATAGAACCAGGCCAATGCCCTATGCCCGCTAATGCGTATTCTATTGCCTTACTCTTGCTCAATGATAAGTTTGGACACTCGGCAATTAATGGCCGTGTATCAGAGGCAACTGTGCCATCCAAAGCTCCTGGGATGCCTGAGAGAATTCCGTCAAGAATAAAGGAGATTGCCCCATCAAGCCTGTGTTGCGATAATCTTCACACGGCATCAGTATTATTCGAGTGGAGAGTAGAAACAGCATGAACCAGACACAGTCCAGGGTGCCAATCAATCTCGTCCTTTCTCTTGATCGGGGCCCAGAGCTTTTCGATCAAAACGCTGTGAATATTCACAAGATGACGGAGTCAATCCAGGTATACCCCAGGGAACCCGTGAAACAGCTGCCCGACACCCCAACCTGCTTCTCTCGTGGCACGTAAATCATAGTAGTCATTATGCGGCTTCCGGCCTTCGTGGCCTGGTATGCTCGCCCGGGGTGCCAATGTCGTCCCATGACTTCATAACATATATGATATATTCACCACATTTATGGATCGCTCAACATTCTTCCATGCGACCATTGTATTGTCGGGTCACAGCATGAGCTGTGGCCTGATGCTTATTTCTAGCTATTAATCCCATCACTCTACAAGACATGCAACTTTTCTCGCTCAATTTCAAGGACATAGAATCATGCAAATATTTTGGACTGTATTTTCACTCAGCTTGTGTAAGCAAGTAGATATGGTCCTTCTTTACGTTCTCAAATAAACGCCATGAATATTTCTTCTATCGAGGCATATTAGAGCCATGGAAGCCATGATGTCAGTACCACCGTTTTTATCATGTCCCATGAAATATGGCTGTGGTGACAGCCGTGCATAGTGGGTCCGCACCATACTTTTGAGATCTAGAATGCTTCCGAGTCTAATTGAACGAAACCTCCAATGTCTGATAGCCTGATAGATCCATTCTTGTTGTTCTCCGCCAGCAGTTCCCTCCTCTTCCAGAGAGCTACGATCCTAGGGCACCAGTTACCTGCCGAGCTATCTGGTAGATCCTCTGACCCTTTGGTAACCTCAATTCGAGCTCAGCTGCCATGACAGGACTTTTATGACATTTGTGATTCGCCTAGAACTCCCGATGGTAGTAGGAAGTGGCTTAACCCGGGATCACAGATTGACAGGGCTAAAGACTACTTCGTACCCTGGAGATTGGCTGCCCAAGTTGGGAACAATGTATGCGCTCAGCTGGGGCATTTATATACCACTCTCACCTTGACCAATGTCACAAGGAGAAACTTGAATATGAGAAGAGGCCGGGCTTCATTGCGAAGCTTCACAAAGGTTCCTCAATGAACCGCTGGTGGCATCTTTTAGGGCTTAGTGCCTCGCTGATTATTTAGATATTGCAATAAAATTTGGGAAAGAAAAACAAGCATAATAGTATCAAAATGCATGCATAAACGGCCGAATATCTAAGATAGTCTAACATGTGCTTTTATTACATCACACGATCTGCAGCCCGGTTGGATCTAAGCTGGAGCACGGACAGTACATTGAGTATGCTCATGTCCCGGCCAAATCTAACCGCTAAGAACACTCCAAGCCCCCTCTGCCCAATTTGACTTGAGTACAAATCTCTGGATTCGCCAAAACTCCCCTTGACCAACTTCCTCATCCCTCACAAACTCAACCCCAATCACGTTCCCCAGCAATATCGATTCCTTCCCGGGCCCCGCCATCCCTTCCCCAGGTCGATAATGCTGGCTCAACATAGTCGCAGTTGCCTGCGCGGTTTTGCCATCTTCGCTGATGTTGATGCGCAGATTCGTCGCGTGGTGCGTGGTGTCGTGCTTTCCGATTAGCGAGAAGCGCAGGGCGAGGATATCTGAAATGCCCGAGGTGGTGTCGCCGTTGATAGTCAACGACGCGGTGGGAGTGAGGGACGAGGTAAAGAGGGTTTCGTCCGCCGTGTCCAGTGCAATGAGGAAGCGGGAGAGGGCATCGGTGATGGCTTCGCGGCCAGTGAGAGGGGGGTTGAGTCGGGCGGGGAGAGATGGGATGGACATTTTGATGACAGTCGTCTTGTTATTGGTCGTAGTAGTGCAGAGCTGAGGCGAGGAATTGCTTTGAGAAGGCTGTGCTTGAAGCTGAAGATGGTGCAATAAAGATCAAGATATGATGGTGTTTATATACTCTCTTCAAGGGCATTGTTGATTTCTAAGTTGATAATTTGTAAGCCCTGTGAGCTCGGTTTGGGGGCCAAAAGCCAGGAGCTAGTGTAGTTGACGGTGAGTTGGAGGAAAGTCGCCAGTGCTTTGGCGGACTTAGAGGGCTATCTCCGGTCTTAGGGTTCTCGGTTGCGGCATTCATGTGCTTATCCTGTTGAAAGAGTCCTGCGCCCATTGGATTAGGTGTTTGTTGGAACTTCACGCCTCTCAGGCAATCTTGCTAACGTTGGATCCCTCAGGCGCAACATACTGCCCCACGACGAGGTATATGTCAGAAGCCGTTGAACATCTCTTATTTCTACTGTTTCCACCTTGGACTACTCGACTGGAATAATTTCAAAGTGCGTATGCGCGTAGAGGCGGCAGAACTGAATTATTAAGCGGCTCCACTCACTTCTGCTTAGAAATGTCAGTATCGTCAACCATCGTCAAGCTTCGCTCCAAAAATCAAAAGCGTAATTTCCCTATCGAGAATTGGTTCTGTTTCTCCCTTGTAGACTACCAGCATATTTCTTGTCGTACTGTGAGCCTCAAATGGTGGTGCAGGATTTTCCGTGATGGCGGTGCCGACATATATCTGTCCACTCAGATGGCGCACCAAGACTGCACGAAGCCGGTGGATATATTCAAATGCCCACGTAATAGATTATCCCCGTAAAATCTGCTATAGCTTGTAGTATTTTACTAGTCAAGACCTCGATCCATCAATTTACGGGACCGTGGAATGCCTGTCCTCCTTCCAAGAGTCGATCGAGGTCTTGTATGGACAGGAGCGACTACGGTTTCGCAATAACCCATGGTCTACGCTTGAGAGAGAATAAATCGCAATTACTATAACCGCCTATGGAGTTAGCGCTACACCTTGCGTGCTTGGAAGTAGGAGGCGACTAGGTATCAAGGAGGAGCGAACTGAGCAGAGAAAACCCTCAGCCCGTAGCGACAGTTGGTTTGAAGAGCAAGACCTTCTCCTAACAATTAGTTTCTTAAGATGGGCAATTGAACAACGGTAACCAGAAAGAAAAGACATGCAACTTAATGTATACTCTCTTTGTCCCGGGTCTCTTTGGTCCACAGCTCTGAGCCTTACTCTGGGGTACATGTTCACCTTACACGATTTTCGGATCCCTGTGAGGATCGACATCCACGACGGGGCTTTTTGTGAACGAAGCGAGTCTCATGGGCGTTCTAGTACACGCTCGGACGAGGGGTGAATCTTGTATTGGTGATACAAGTTCTGGGGTACTATATCACCTTTAGGTGTTTCGGAGGGGGAGGCGGCGTCTTGAACAGAAAAAAAGAAAGTAAAGACGGTGGTTACTGGATGCCGGAGAGAGCCGTACAATGTAGGAGGCTCTTACCTAATGCTACACCGGACAAGAAAAACCAACCCTACCCTTAGTAGGTAAGCTATTGCATCCCAAGTCGTGCAATAAGGGATCAGCCTCCCCCGGTGGTTCCGGCACGACTCCCATCTAGCGAGTTAGCAGCACTCGAGCCGCGCGCTGGTACGTGAGCAGTATGGTGGTAAGGTACTTGCAAATGTGCCATATGACTTGTCCAGCCTATCTCCAGGGTGTCTGTTCCTGCTACTATTTTTGGCTGGCACGATAGTTGGGCATTGGTGTGCTTATAGAAGACATACAAGATAATGGAGATATTGACGAATTTCTGTTTACTTCGCATTATGATGGCTGTTATCTGGGTACTAGATCATGGCATGCCGGAGAGGAAATTCCGTCGCTGTTAAAGAGTGAAGCAAACTTGGTTACGATATTATGTAGAATTGCATGACACTGTGCAGTCTAGTCCGCAGGAAGCTTGCGCAGTCAGTAAACACAGCCATCCAATTAGTGTCGGGAGGGAGACGAGGAATAGAAGTGGAAGGACCGAGTATAAAAAGCAAATGTAACAATTTCAAAACAGACCAGAAACTTCTCACCCACCCACCATTATCGGGCAAATCAAACTGAACTCTCATCCTCACCATCAGCACTAATCATGATGGTAAGCACTAGGTCTGTATGGCACATACGGAGTAGATGCGCAAACCACAGCGCCGAGTATTGCACAGTGTGATCGAGCTGGGCAATCGCCAGCGTTGTTCTGAATCTCTGTGAGCCCAACACCCCGCCGCCCCTCCGAGTCCGGAGAGCGACCGCTGCCGATTATTCTTTGCGGGGAAATTGTTCAACAGCGTACCCAACAACATTCGCTTCATACCGAGTTCAAGATAGACAACATGGGGTGGAAAATCGCATCTGATAACCATATGGGCATAGGCTTCATGACGACGATCATGGTTCTCCTCGTCATCGACCTGTTCTGCGTGCTTATCCGACTGTACGCTCGCTTCTTGCAAAAAAGTCTGCCCGGCCTGAGCGACTACATGCTCATTTGTGGTTTTGTGAGTCACCGTTGTCCTTGTTTACGTGCGGTTTCTTTGAGCAGTTCTGACTTGGTCTGTCTACAGGCCATGACCAACGGGTCGGCGGTCATTATGTGGGCGACGTACGCGCACGGCTTTGGCCTCGACCAAAGCCGCTTCAAGCTGGCGGATGCCGAAATGTTATGGAAGGTCAGTTGACCGCCAACCTCATAATTACATGCATTGTCTTCGTCTCAATTAGTCACATAACAACACTCATTAGCTCATGGCCCCCGGCTCGATTGTCTGGATGGGCTCAACAACCGCAATCCGCGTCTCAATGACCCTCTTCTACCGCAGCCTCTTCCACCCAGTCAAGACCTTCATGCGTGTCTCTGCGGCCGTAATCGCACTCAATGCCGGCGCATATCTCGCCGTCATCATCGCATCCCTGGTGATCTGCCGCCCGATGCACTACGCCGCCTTCTCCGAGGGACCGGGCGACTGCGGCGATATACGGAGTTTCCAGACCTACAGCTCTACTGCTGCGATTGTGCTTGATGTGATTACCGTTGCATTGCCGATGCCGCTCGTCTGGAAGTTGGCGACGAGCCGACGGAGGAAGTGGGGGCTGAGTTTTATTTTTGGGTTGGGGGTTCTGTACGTCCGTCCGCACCATCTTGACTTGCCGTACCCCTCTCTCTGCCATCACGATAAGAGGATTGAGCTTTACTAACCCCAGTACGGCATGTTTAGCATCTGCATCGTCACAATCCTCCGCCTGATCATCTCCTACCACTACAAAACCAACAACCTGACGATCCAAACCGCCCTCTCAATGTTCCTCTCGGTCCTTGAGCCGACGATGGGGATTGTCATCGCGTGCATGCCCTTCTTCCCGGTGTTCATTGCGCGCGTGCGGCAAGGGTACCGGTCTAGCTTTCTGAGCCTAGATAGGCGGAGTCAGAGTCGCAGCCGAAGCCGTCGTGCTGCTGAAAGTTGCGCGGAAGAGAGCATTGAGAATGGCAACAGCAATAGCCATAGCGTTAATGATGGGTATACTGCGGCTATCGTGGCTGACCCCCTGGCTCGCCCGCGGTATCCGTCCTCGGTTCGATCAAGCGCGCCGCTCAGCGGTGGGTATGGGAAGACTCCGAACCTGCATCAGCACGAGATTCCGGGGTCGGCATCGGCATACCGTCTGGACACGCTCTCAGTCACGAAGTACGGCTCGGCGCTGGGAATCGACGTCGATGTCGTAGGTCAGCGCGACGGGACCGCGGCTTCGCCACCTGCGAGGGTTGCGGAGGAGGGGAGGATCTATATCACCCGGGATTTTGAAATTCAGTCGTATGTTCCCAAGTGTAATCGTGGTCGCGAGTGAGCAATCAAATTGGCTCTGATGGTATTCCGTTCTGTGTATTTGTATCGTTGGGGGAGAAGTGAGGGGCGATCGACCACCTTGTTTGGATTGCATATCGTGCTCCGAACCCCCCCCTTTACTATTAGCATCCTTCTTGTCTTCATCGGAACAGCATTTATTGATTATAATAATGCGCCCAAATCACGGAATAGCGAGTGAAGTATAACTTGAGCTCAAGGTCGGATCACGAAGCGTAGACTGCTACGCATTCCAAAGCTACCTATAATGGCCTTATAGATCTGCGTAACGCAAAACGTTCAGTCATAATCCTCCGAAACTAAATCCGCCGCCCGCTCCGCGATCGCATAGACCGTGCTCTGCGTGTTCCCACTCGGAATAATGGGCACAACACTCGCATCAACAGCCCTTAGCCCCTTGACCCCGTACACTCTAAGCCGCGCATCAACGACACCACCCTTCTCCCTCGGCATCATCGCACACATCCCCGTTGTATGGCAATTATTCATACAGGCGCTGCAGACGTAGCTCGCGACTTCGTCTAGTGGTGCTGTGCGCAGGTTGGGTGGGACACCGGGGCTTCGCTTTCCGACGTCTTCGGGTTTGAGGATGTTGGACAAGGGCGGGGAGGAGGCGATTGTGCCGATGAAGCGGACGTGGCGGGAGAGCATGTCGGCGTCCGCTGGGTGTGAGAGGTAGCGTGAGTCGTTGAGCGGTGGTGCGGAGGGGGAGGAGGGGGAGGCGGAAGTTATATGCGTTGACCCGCTGGAGAGCGGGTGCGCGAGCATGGTGAAGATGGTCATGTAGTTCTCTGGGCGAGGCGGGTGGCTGGCGGCGACGCCCGTGTCGCGGAACTCGACTTGCGAGGGGATGACGAAGTACGCGGCCGTGGCCTGGTTGTGGTGGTTCTCGATGAGGTAACGGAGAAAGGCGGCTCGAGCCCTGGTCGCGGCGCTGTCGATGGGAGGATCATCATCATCGCCGACCTTGTCCTGTTCCAGCTCGGCCAGGGCCAATACATGGGTCCCCTCTCTGAGACCGGTCTCGAGCTCCGCAAACTCTGCCAGGGAGAGGAGGACAGACGAGTAGAAGCCGCTGACAGTGAACGGACGCGTGCGGTTCGTCTGGTAGTCGCGCAAGGTCTTGTCGAGTGCGTCGGGGACCTGTCGAGCGATATCATCAGTGGTCAACTTGTACGAATCCACGACCTCAAAGGTCACACCGGCCATGACGTGGTCTTGCAAGTTCTCGCCCACATGCGGATTGTCCACCCGAACTGGGATGGCGAGCCGGCTCAGGATAACAGGAGAGCCGATCCCAGAAAGCTCGAGCAGCTTTGGGGTGTTTATCGCGCGCGGAGAGGATAACCTCGTGCCGCGCCTTTGCAGTCAGAGTGTTGCCGCCGTTGACCACGTATTCGACGGCCGTCGCGGTTGGTTCGGCACATGGTGTGGAAGACTCAAGGGTCACTCGTGTCACCTGTGCGCCCGTCACCGCGCAGAGGTTGGGCCGGTCCTTGACGGGCAGGTAGTACGCATTCGCCGAGTAGCAGTGAGCCTTGGTGACCGGATCAATCGCAAGAGCCTTGATATACCCGCCCAGCACGGGGTCACCAGAGAATGGATCCCCCCTCACCGTGTACGCCAACCCCCTGAACGTACGCATCCACGCACCCGCCGACGGATCATCACCTGCATCGGCGAAAGAAGCTTGGATAGGACATCCGCCGACCCAGCGACTCCATTCTCATTGACATCCACGTACTCCAACCCCAGCTCCTCAATCTTGGCCGGGTCCTTGGGCAGGGTCAACCTGTACACCCTACGATAATACGGCCCGAGAGTATCCCAATCCCACCCCTCAATTCCCAATGCCCCCACGCATCGACATTCGCGCGAGAATTCGCGATAAACACCATCCCATTCAGTCCACTGGACCCACCAAGCTGACGGCCCTGGGGCTGGCGAAACTCCTTCCCGCCGAGTGCAGCCTGCGGCGCGATGTTGAAGCCCCATTAGTTCTCCGTGTTGAGCAGGCCGGCCCAGAGTGCGGGAATCTGCGAGCGCGGGTCGGAGGTCGTGTCGTTGCCGGCTTCGAGCACGAGGATTTGCAGGTTGGGGTTTGCGGAGAGGCGAGCGGCGAGGACGTGGCCGGCTGTGCCGCCGCCCACGATTATGATGTCTGCTTCGTGGGTGGGGATTGTGGCATCGCTTCTGGGTGTTTCGGTCGAGTGTTGTATGTGGTCTTGAGGGGGGTGAGGCGAGGACAATGCAAAGAGCGCGGTGCCGGTGATGATGTAGCTGGGGAGGTACGTTGGGAATCAAGGTAGCTGCAGTAGCAGCACCAGTACGAAGTACATCGGGAAGACCCAAACTGGGAAAGACAGACCGCAAGGGGCGAAACCAAGTTGGGCTCGGAAGGGGCGAAAGATGATGGAGCAAACTGGGTTGGGTACCACTGCCCTTACCCTCTCCCCAGCAGCTGCATTTGACTCTGCACCTTCCCCGTCAATATCCAGCTGACGAGATTGGGCTGTCAGCTTACGGCCTTGCAAACAGAAGACCAGTATGAGCCTGGAGATTGATCTGCAGTGTACCTGGCACTGATTGGAGGGTTGGATGTCAGTCGTTTGCGGTGATTTTCTTTGTCTCCACGAGCCAATCGATTCTCGGAACCGGGGGACATTGGTGTAACATTCGGAATCTCTTTATTGAAAGAAAAGCAAAAAGGTAAGATTCGTGGAGGATGGAGCACAGGCCAAGTGAGACCGGTTCCGGATGAGACTCAGCAGAAGGTAGAATCTACTCAGCAACGAGGCTGTGAATTCCAACTGCCTGTCTACCAGTTTGTGCTACCCCCTTTCCGCGTATTCGTTCTTGCCATCGTCCCCGCCCCTGAGCAAAAGAGACATTCCCGGCTACAAGAGGTGAGGTGGCAGAGACGAGATTCAACAACGAGGCTCCAAATTAATTCCAACTCGGACCAGTACATATCAGTTTGTCTGACCTACCGGCCCTCAATCTTGCCCCCCTCCACCTGCACCCCGACTTCCCCTGTGCTCACATTCGCCACGACCCCTGACTTGGATTCCGCCACTGCAGACACAGACGCCCCCTCAATCCCATACTCCGTCTCCAACTCCTTCCTCAACTCCAGCCTCCTCTCAAACACAACAGCCAGCATCCCCACCACACTAACCCCCAACGAAACCCACCAGACAACCTTCAACGCCCGCGTATACACGTCCGCAACTTCATCCCAGCCTGCTTGCTCGCGTCCGCCTGCATCTCCAATGATCCCATGCGCGCGACTGGCGAAAGCATATGCCCCCGCCCCACTAACCTCGCTGCGTAGACCAGGATCAGAGATCCGGTGGGCGTTGTCGTCGATGACAGCGTTGAATATTACTGATGCGATTGTAACGCCCCAGACGTAGCCGAATGTCCGCGTGAAGCTGTACGCTGCCGTCGAGGCCGCGACGTCGGATTCAGGGAGTGCAGCCATGATTGTGGGGAGGAGAACGGGCATTATGAGGCCTGCGCCTGCGGAGGCGAGGAGTTGGAGGACGGTCCAGACGGCGGTGGACGTGTCGGCATCCAGAAGCGTAAACAACCCGCAGGCGAGAGCGGAGAGCGCGAACGATCCGGCGTGGATCGGGATGTATTCGCCAAAGATGCTAAGTAGAGACCCGCCCAGCACGGCGAAGGCGAGGGTACCGATTGCAAAGGGGAGGAAGGAGGTTCCCGAGCGCAGGACGGTTGTCCCCTTGACCGCTTGGAAGTAGATGGGGAGGAAGTAGAGCTGGGCCTGGACGATGAAGGAGGAGACGAGGGTGAGAAAGAAGGCGGTTGCAGAGGTGCGGTTTGTAAACAGGCGAGGGGGGACGCTCGGGGTTCTGGTGAAGGTCTGTTGTATGTGGAAGATGACCCAGCCGACGATGCCGAGGACGAGCGGGATGATGATGCGCCATGAGGACCAGGGGTGCTCAGTGCCGCCGCGGACGAGACCCAGGAGGAGAGAGAGGATGCTCGGAATGAAGAGGGCCATGCCCACGTAATCCAAACCCCGACTGGTGGTCTCACTGGGGTCTGGTGTCTTCGTCCGCAACGCGAGAACGACCACCGCCAGCGCCACCGCGCAAATCGGGATATTGAGGTAGAAGATCCAGCGCCAGTTCGCCTCGGCGAGCGCGCCTCCGACGACGGGGCCCAGGGCAGAGGCCAACCCCGCCCACGAGAACAGGAGGCCCAGGTATTTCCCGCGCTCCCGGAGTGGCACCAGATCCGCACAGACAATGTCCAGCAAGACGTACATCCCACCCGCACCCACGCCCTGGACTGTGCGTCCGGCGATCAGCATGGCCGGGTTGTGTGCGCCGCCGCCGATGCCACTTCCCAAGGTGAAGAGAGCCGTCGAGATGATGAGTGGGAGGCGGCGGCCCAGCAGGTCGGCGAGTTGGCCAAAGAGCGGCTGGACGACACACGACGCGATGACGAAGGAATTGGCAATCCAAATGTAGTGGTTGGCGCCGCCAATGTCGGCGGTGATTGTTGGGAGAGCGGTGGCGATGATGGAGACATCGAGAGCAGAGACAAAGGCAAGAAGACAGAGGGCAGCAAAGATGCCCCAGAAGCGTGCGGAATGTGCCATGATTGAGACGGCCGCGACGATGGGGAATGGAGAGAGCAGGAGAAAGAGTAGAGTACCGTTTAGAGCAGACACACTGGCTTTTGGAGCGGAATTCAGCGGACGCAAGTAAGCAGAGCAAGCGGAGCCAGCGCCACCCAAAAGGGAAAAAGATGCTGAGATTGCAGAGCCTCTTGATCGGCATCTGCGTAACCGCTTTTCAGGGTGTGTAACCAATGTGTCACCGGCTGTGTCACCCGGTGTGTAACCCACCCAGCTCTGGCTGACAGGCTGACCCGGCCTATTCGACACACACGCACGATGTAATTAACCACAATTAACCACACCACGGACACAGACGGCAGCCTTTGATACTGCACCGGATTTAGCCAGTCCCAGGTTGCTCTATTCAACAACAAAGAAAAGAATGCGCACCACACACGGGCCTCAGTAATCCTCATCAGGGATCCAGGCTTTATCTTGACGAGTGGAGCGAAACGCGTCAAAGCTCACTTGGTAGTTGTACAGCGTTTAGTCGCTGCATCGCGCCAAGCTGTAGAGGGAGAATTGCCCCCCTACTGGAAGTGGAGAGTGCTCTCCTCTGTCCCGGCTCGGAGGACATGCCCTTCCAGGTGGACGACCGCCCGTGGGAGCTCGAGGTTACCGAACGGGCTGGACCTATCGACTGGCGCACGGTCGAGTCGACCAGCGGCAGCGTTCGGGCAGCCGCGTAGGCCCAGATCCCACTGCCAATACGGCAAGGAAGCCCAGGCACTATCCACGGAGATCCTTGTTGATCCCCCTTAAGAACCAATACTGGCCAGATCGAGGATGGTATTTCCACAGTTAAGCTGGTTAAATCGAGGGAGATCAGTCATCACATCCATGATCACGGCCGCAGCGCGATTCGTCTGTCTTGGTTGAAGCTGAGTCGGCTCCCCGGTTGTCTAGCACTCGTCGATGATCCATTGGAGGGCGGCTTTCTGCTCCTAAATTAATCCCAAAGAATCAGGCAGTGATGGAAAAGAGCCAATATTGCTAGAGGGCCCCAGATATATGTCTTGTCTAGATTCACGTCAGCTGTGTGCGTCAGGCGCTGTTCATAATCAGCAAAGTTCTCCCTGATACAAAGCTCACAACTCGGGGTAGGCTAGGCGGCCAATTGAAGCCGTGACAGGCTTCAACGACTTATCTGTGGGATTGATAATAGTGCCTTTGAAGAAAGCCTTTGTCGCCGCCTAGCAATTTTGGGTATCTCTTCTAGACTGTGGATGGTTCCCAGAGAAAGCGGCCGTTCACAAAGAACACAATTCGCCATGCCTGCAATCATCAACCAATCACCTGATGCAGGGGCGTGACGAGGCTCTAGATTGGTTTCGCGAGTGGCCTAACAGTACCAGCATGCGGCCACGGTCGATGCTGGGGATGATGAAGGACTGGTACCCTGGAGGTACTGGGAATTGAGAAAGAGAAAAGAGCCAGAGAGTGGATGTCTAGATACAAACCGCCATGTAGTCAGCCAGATGCCACTCCATGGTGTCCCGTCACGAGCGCATCTACGGGAACTGCTCACTCCGGAGCTCAACAGCGGGCAGTTCCCTGTCGAGGTTGGCTTCTCCTGCCTTGCGGGGACGGAGTTCTCGCAGAGTGAGAACCAGCAGGACACCGACGATCCCGGTTGTTTGCTACCCGAGGCCCTTGGCAGGCGGCCTTACGTCTTACAACGCGACCGGAAGATTGTGCTGATATCAGCCTCCTCCGCGACGGCCCGCGTAGATCATCAAAACGCTCAAAACGCTTAAAATGACGAGTCAATTTCATCGCAACGTGCAGCATCCACAAAGCAAGGCATCCCATCTGTCGGCTGACCATAAAACTCAACATTGCGCGCACGAAAGCCGTGGTCAGGTTGCGTTTCAAACTGCTCACCACCCAACAACCTCCCATAACATCCGAACCACTCGGTGAATCAACCCAACAACCACCCAACGAACAGCCCCTCGCTAAGACACAGACACAGCGCGGGGCGCATCCTGGCGCGGGCTGAATACAACCTTCGTGCCCGGTCTCGGAAGGGTCGTCGAGCGCCACGTAAACCATCTCCGGGCCGCCGGGTCGACGAGGCTGCAGTCATAGTCGCGGATGATCTGCGCGAGGATGACTTGCATCACTGCGGCGGCGTAGTAGCGTCCGGGGCTGAGGATGACATTTGCAGTAAGCTATAAACACGGAATTTTGAACAAGAGAATGGGAGCGCGACTCACCAGACCATCCTCCCCGAGCCCCAAACATGCCACGTCGCGTCGGCACTGAACAGACTAGATGGCTTCTCCTGTTGGATCTGGAATCGCTGAGCACCCTCTGGGGTCTGAATGCTGAAGTTATCGCGATCGACGAATCGGAAACCATGGAACTCGAGCGGCGCCGGGTACAGGGCTTCGTTTTGCATGATTGCGCGCACGGGCGTGCACGCCCAGTCGCCGGGGGAGAGTTTTGTCCCGCCGGAGAATTGGAAGGCGGCCACGGCTTGTCTACGGGTGCTCACTGGGGGATGGTTAGTTTGTTTTGCGATGTAGTGAAAATAGTGGGGTTGTACTAGATTCAACTGGAGTAAGCCGCGCTGACTCCTTGATGAAACTGTCGAGCAGGGGAAGACCCTGGCCTGTCTGGAGGAAGTTCCTGTATTCAGCCTCCAGCTCGGCGTACTCGGCGTGGAGGCAGAGATCGTGGATGGCGAATGTGATGGTCTAGTTGCACAATGATTTCCTCGTTTAGCATTCGAGTCGTGCATCTGGGGGTGATGCAGCAATCATACCGTGGTAAGCGCATGCACCGAACCAAACCAGATAGCCATCAGCTCATGCACAACTCGCTTGCTGGACCAGGGAGCCTTGCGGGGTGATGTCTCCATGATCCATTGGATACAGTCGGCCTGTGCGAGCAATCGAGCCGTTGTTTAGTCGCCAAGAACACTTTCAGCAGGGGAGGAGAACGTACACGTTTTGGTAGCTCGCCACTGAGTTTCCCAAGATCCCGCTCGAGACATCGCTGGTCGGCAATTGGGAGTAATACCTCGTAGACGGCCTTGTGGGACGACAAGAAGCGCTGAATGGCGGCTCCAATTGCGCTGTTCGAAATGTCAGCCAGGCCAAGGGAGATTTATTATGGGATACCTTACGGGGTAAGGACGCGTGGCATGAGCTTGAGGATCTCGGGGCAGAGAATGGTCTCCTCGATATACTGGAGGGCCGAAACCATAAAGGCCTCGTTCCGGGCTGAAGCGGGTTAGCTTATCTGCGCAAGGAATAAGGTGAGGAGGGGGAGCAGGATATAGACCTAGATCCTTGCCAAAGAATTAGACGGCATTTGACAGAACCACAAGCTTCTGGCTCACATGGTAGACAGGAGAGTGACGAGACCCTGGAAGAGAATCGACTTAGCAACCGCAAGGCGCAAAGTTTCAACGGGACCCAGCCGGGGTCGCATACCATCAACAATCGGATGCTCCGCAAGCATATCAGTGAGAGACGAGGTAATCAGGATACTAAGATTGGGGAGAATCTGAGGTATGTTGTTGGTCAAGAGGGTGCGGAGGGCGCGAACGAAACCAACACCTTCAGTGCCACGCCGGTCGAACCAGTTGAAGTTATGCATAGTGTACTGTGGTTGCAACATCTAAACAATCGTAATTAGCGATTTGGGTAGGCTGCCAACGCCTCAGAAAATGCTAATAGCTGCTTCGATGCAGCCTGGAGAGAGAGAACTGTGTCAGGCGCCGTGTCGAGTTCACGTAGATGCTTGCTCGAGGAGACAAAGACATATCGCTTGTCTGGCGCAAGGACTTCAAAGGACCCATCCTTTGCCTGGAATCGAGTGAGCATTGCGCACGTGGTTGTCCCTCGTAGATGAGGATGGGGTACCTCGTCAAACTTGCTCTGAATGATATCAGTCCCGTAGAAGAGATACATCCATGCCGAGACGCGGGTCATCACAGCACGAAGGAACCAGTCGACGGTCTTGAATAGCTGCAGGGAAACGTTTAGTGATAGATACGCTCGAAGGCAATCGGCTCGTTACCATTTCGCGAATTATTGAGAAACTAGACAGGACCGATTCGGGAGGTTCAGGTCAGCACTGAACTGAACAGCAAGGAGATTCGTCTTTCGAGCTAGCAATTGCACTATCGCGACAATAGTCTTTGCACGCTGGGCTCAACGCTCCGTATAAGACTTTTGTCTCAGGTTGAGCCTCTTGGGGATAGCACCTACGTGAGCCGTAGCCTTGTGAGACGGCGATCGGTCTCGCCCCTGCGGCCCCAATATTTGACAGCTGATGTGATCCTGCACGCAGCCCAGTCCTGGGAAAAACGGCACAGAACTTGCTTCTTGCTGACACCTGTAACAAGGTCAAATGTAAGCAGCCCCTCTACTTTTGACCACCCTCAGAGAATTCTGTTGCATCGCGGCTGGCATACCTCGCCCGATTTCACTAGTCACGTTATCTATATGGCTGTCCTTTCATCCGTTGCAAATTGTTTGGCCAGATGGCGCGCACCGAGTTACCCATGCCCCATTTTGGCACGGCACCGCCCACAATTGTATTCATACTCGCGCTGACTACATCTTGGTGGACGTGGCTCTTGGCAACGGCCCAACAGAAGTAGAGATTTTGCTACTCAAGCACATCTGCGTCTCAAGCTATTTTTATATACGTGGAGTCGGATCCTCAGCTATACTTACGAGAGGCGCTAAGGAGGAGATAAGTGGTAGCCTTACAAACATCCAATGAAAGACGCATGTATGATATCTACAAAATAATATGTTCCACCCTCTCTCAGAGGCCTCTGTGTTGGAGTGGTCGGATTGTGTGTGTCACTGGCGAGGCTACTGCCATGGGTGAGGAGAGTTATCAGTGGTCCCGCAGGCCCACTGAACCAAAGAAAGGCTGAACCATGACTAGAGTAACATTGACATGTCGTACGAGGACTTTTCCTAAGGACGCACCCATATCAGCGAGTGTGTGGTAATGGGACAAGTAAGTAATGTCTAGATGTGGGATAAATTAACTAACTTGTGCGTGATTATATACTTCTAAGACTCCGCGAAGGATATCATCTAAAAGTTCACAACAACTGTTCTCGATCCGCGATTATTGAATGTTGACGAAGAGAAGCCTAATGTCTAAGTTGCAACTAGAATCTGAGGAGTCTGAGGACCTGTGGTATTGGAGATGTTGGACGGTTTATCGCGGGCTCCCATTATTGTACGTGGACAATGGCTTCTCGCGCCTCCGTTTCAAAGAGGAACAATATGGTAGCTGTTCTTGAATAACACCCCCCACCAAAAAAAAAACAAAAAGAAACCACGTCTCCTCGTATCCTTATTATTAATTCACATCAGAGCCTTGCAAGAGTGCGAATAGATTACACGAATAGGAATTTCGGTTCCTAGCGTCCTACCAATATTAGGAGTTGACAGACCGTCACCTAGCAGAGATTGATCTGAAGAGGGGGAGCACCTGAAGTTTCTGGGTGAATTACTACACTACGGCTATGGATGGCGTTTAATCCAAGTTCTGACTCTGACAGTAGGACTTGTATGTGACAAGAGAAAGGATTTTCCTTGTTGGGATAGTAGAAATAATTTCCAGAAGGGGATTGCATGTGGTATAATCTCGGAATGTTTGCATTCCGTTTGATCTTATCGGCATAGAACTACAATACTGAAAGTCAACCACCCTCGGTACAAGTACGCAGTGCCTGCTATACTAATGGCCTAAGAGGAGTTGGTGCCATGGGGAGCATTCCTTACTGGTCAGAAATAGATGCCTGGATCCCAGCCATTGCATCGGTAGACAGCCGGCGCTCGGGCACCCCAGCCTACCCCTTTTATCTTACGCAAATAAACGCAGTGGCAAAATGATGGAGATCGCAACATCATATGAGTTGACCACATTTCAACTGGTTTTCTTGAGGGCCAACTGCGATCCTATGCTTTGGCATTGGAATCTGGCGTCCCCCCCACCCGAGTTTCAATCAATTCCATGTCAGCTTGGAGTATGATGGTCGCTTACATCTTCCGTTACCGACGCCCCGGGTCGTACACGGTAGAGCCGGCGGGTTCCAGCAAGGCTGTGAATACGAGGAGAAAGTGCTTACTTGCACTTCTAGGGGATGAGGGCCGTCTATAAGAACGTTGCGTTTCTTGATTGCTGCTTCAGGTGCTGTGGGTACGACGGCAGGCCTTCGCCAAATCGGAATTGCACCTCCGAGGGCCTGATGTCCAAGGTATATGCATCATACTCCACGAGGGACGTGAGGATTAAGACCTCGAAGCCCGCATTGCATACGTGCCTGGACGACCATGAGTGCCTTATCCCGAGCATTGAAGGTGAACGACTGGCTCTCATAAGTGGTCGAAATATCTTGGACCAGCTATCCCACCAGAAACGTGCAATCCTTGACACTGGTCTCCACGACCACGGATATCTTTGGTCTACTTGCGAGGCCTCTCCTCAATAGAAAATGTGATATTGGGGGGAGGGAGACCCCTGCGGGGAATCTACAAGGCCATTTCGTGATTGTTGCAGAACTACGGAGTATGGCGTGATGACACGCTCAGGAAAGACACCCAGCTAGGTGACTGGCTTTCAAGCAGGATGTCTAGAAATTAGCTATTTTCTCCCCTCGTGTATCCTGGACTAATCGACTTTCGTGTCCCGGCCACCTGCCTTGCTTGATTCGCCGACAGACCTGCTACAGCTTGGAACCTCTATCTGCACGCTCAGCTTCCCATGACGTAGATAGGAAGAGCATCTCCGTACATCAGCCAAGAGTCGACAGAGCGGCTAGCGGACTCAAAAGTACTCCAGAGTAGAATGAAAACAGGGTTCTGGCTCAGATCAAAGGGACGCTAGTTTTAGTTTATTCAGCTTGTCGATCCTAGCCAAGCTAAGCCACTCGGCGAGCGCCCACCCTGTTTCTGATTGGTTCTTGGTCGTCTAGCCCCTCGTTGTACCTAGGCTGAGGGTAGAGCCGAAGCGCTCCTCCACCTGATTGGGTCCGGAGCTGGATTACGGCGCAGGGCTGTGCATTGGCTGCCTGCTGTTGGTGGCTGAGCTTTTCGCCCCCACGTTGCAATGTGATCAACCTGGGGTTTACCCCTGCTGAAATGGCCCAGGACATCGAGCGCATTCGGGGCGACTTGGCAACCCGGGACTCGAATGTGCTGAGCGAGCCGGTGGCAAGGTCTTTTCCTCTGATATGTCGAAGAAGAAACTACATATGAGATCAGAGTTTACACTCTGCCTGGCTAGAGGGAGGCGTCTCACATGCGCAGCATCAAACGGCCCAGTGGAGGGGAGGGGGCGGGAGCTTCGGGGCCATTCCAAAGAAACATCCTACTTAATCTCCCGGCGCTGACTTTTCTACGGAGTAATAGATACTCCAAGCATGGAAAACTTGGCATTAATGCTTATCCGTGCGGCGGGCTTGGCTTGGCCAAGTTGTGCTCCTCGCTGCTACGCCCGCCACCTCCACCTCTTGCAGAATTCATTTAGATACAAAAGTTGTCATGGGCCGACAAACATTGGATAAATCTTGGTTGGATACGCATACGGGAGGCCTTATTTGATGTCATCGTCTGACAAGTTGTGACAATCATTTACCTGTGCGAGAGCTGAAGGATTGAGATTTGACGTCACCTGCGTCCTAAGATCGACGAGATCAGGGTCGTTTGTTTTGGGGGCCATTATCAGTCACGGCGCGTGCTATAAAGCTGACATGGGGCTTCTCGAAAATAAAACAACAACATCACAGCCAGGATTAATCAAACAATCAAGCCTGTATTCTTTCTCCCTGAGCAGGGAATATTTCCACTCAGCCTACAATCCGACTCCCCAACTTCTCAAAATGGTTGGCAAAGTCACTGCCACGATGGCCGCGCTGATGATGGCTGCGGTTTCCCGCGCATGGGAAGATGGCGTTGACTGTACCGGCACGTCAGTTGACGCTGCTGAGGGGCTCCTCTATGTCCACGACTCCTCCGGACTCGATGTCTACTGCGATGATATTGACGACACCGTTAGCGCCGACAAGTGAGTCCAGATCCAACACACGCCGCCCATCTTGCGACCCTGAATGTGAAAAGCTGATACCCTGCGCAGTGGCTACTCGTGCTACCGAACAACCTCCGACTCCTCGTCCCTCGGAGACATAGTCAAATGCCCCGGCGACCCCGCGCCAAAGAAAAACCCCGATGGCTCGGACGTGGACGCGGAAATCGCCAGCGGGGTCGTGTCCGCATACTGCAATTCCGCAGGGGACCCCCTGGTGTTCGTCAATACCATCGGCTGTCTCCTGTTCGCGTACTACGAGGCGAACGGGGATCCCGTGGCCGAGGCGGAGGCTGGCGGGCGCGCGGTTTGCGATACGATCTTCAGCGGGGCGTGTACGTATTTCATTGATGTCGCCCCAGCGATTGCGGAGGGGATGGATAAGCCGTGTATTGATGATCCGGGGTCCAATGCGTGTGCCTTTGCCAACCCCGGTAAATAAGGATGCGGGGGAGAACTATAAGGGAACATGGGGTTGGTTCTGTGAGGCGTGGCCATGAGATCACCGAAGGAAAGCAATAGGCCGTGAGGGAGATGATTCGGGATGCTTTCTATAACTGCCGTGTGTACAGAGAGGAGTCTGATAAAGCCACTTGAGGTTTCGACTCGCGGGACCTGTCTTAAACTAGTTCATGGCAATATCCACTACATGAAAGTTCATACCAGGTAGAACCGCTGATCTCATGGAATGTGGGTGGCTTATCTTTGAGGGAAGTGTAAACATAAGAGTTAAGGGGAAAGTGCCATTATTAGATATAGGCAATATGTCCATGGTATTTAAAGTCTAGGCAGCAAGGGAGATTCTAAAAAGGATATTCTAGCCCTAGCTTATATTACTTCAAGATAACAGCAGTTTCAGGAGTTAAACATTGATAACCACGCTGGGCCTGCTCATGCCTTTATACGGCAGCCTGGTGCTCCCGTGAAACCGAAGATATCGCACCCTTTAAGCCGCTACTTGGTTCGCGTAACACTGAAAAAGCTGATTGCGGTCAAGCGGACCCTAAGGTGTTGTAGACTTGGTTCCTCATATATTCGGGTGGGTATTCCCAAAAGTCGGGGACAACCAATAGTAAGACGATTGCTATAGCGTTCGAGATTCCTCAGGCATAGAGTCAGCAGTCCTACTATACTGTAGAGTAACAGGATCAGACACTGTACAAGCGGCGAGGGCAAGCTCTTGGTGATAATGCTGCAGGGACTCCGGACGCTACTACCATAATAGGCGACTGTTCCTTCCAGCAGAGATACTCTATAGAGGCGAAGGAGAGATAGGCGACATTGCGCAGCAAATATCTCCACTAGTCGCCCATAGCTGTTACTAGGAGAGATATCTTCCTGGTCAGCCCGTGGAACCCCCTGTTGTCACCACCACTCGTACAAACACAGCAAAACCCACCGCTACGACTACAAGGACAACCACGAAGACCGCTCTAGCGCGACCGAGTCGGTTCCAGGTGACTGGACTTCTCAGGGTCGCTATGAAGAAGGCTGGGGCGTAAGAGTGTTGTCCTGGCGATTTTGTAAAGTGCCTTGGTGGGAATTTCCCTTGGCGCCAATATTGCATAGAGTACGACAGTGTGGTTGGAGGATGCTTGGTATGTGTGTGATAGACGTATTGCGGTTAGGTGTTATGATATCGGTATTGTTGATTGAGAAAACTGCCTATATCCAGGATGCCTCTTCCAAAATCTGCAATGCGATGTCTGTAACATTCCGGTCCCTCGTCGGAACTCGACAACCCCAATCACCCACTTCTCTCTCCAGAACTCCCGCCATCCTGCGACTACTCGCCAAATGGGCATCCAGGGTACTCCCAACCTCTCTCCGCAGCAACCTGTCCAAAATAACCTCATCACCCGCTGTAAGAATAAACGCTCTCATCTTTACTGGCCCCACGTCACTACCCAGATCCTGGTCTTCTAAAGCCTCCTTCTGAACAGCATCCTTGATGACACGCTGAATAGCCTCGTGCTCTAAAACAACCGCCGTCCCAGAGAGAATAAACTTCTGACAGCCGCGAAGCCGATTGTAGTTACCGATCAACGCGGCGAGGTTGCGGAGTAGTAATTCGGATCCCGATTCCTCTGGATAGATCATGTCGAGGTTATCAGTGTCGATGTGGCCGTGTGGTATTCCACGGCTGTTTAGCTGCGCGTGCATTTCGTTTGCGACGGTTGTTTTGCCGACGCCCGAGCGGCCGGAGATGAGGATGACTTGGACTGTCATTTCCACGCTTTTGCCCAAACCACGAAATCAAAGTAGATTTTTACCGCAGGGAGGGACGAATGATAGGAGTAAATCACCGGGAGCTCCTGTAGGTCGTGCTGAGGCTTTCCCAAACTGGCCTTGGCCTAGGTGAGCGTTGATCTGTGACTAATTCTTCAAGCCAGCTGAGACGGTGAGAGATTCCACATACCTATCCACTATCAATTTCCGAACTCACAGGGTACTTTTTTTCTATCACCGCTTCGCACCGCCGGTCTACTGGTCGCAGGGAGATGATGTAAAGGGGAGTATCTCGTTCGGCTCCAGAAACGTCCTGGAGACCAGCCGCTAGATAACACGAGGGCTGCCGGTATGCCTTGTGAGTCATCGCTGCCTTGGCCCACTCCTTTAGTGCCATGGTCATAATCATGTTGAAAGATCAGCGAGGGTGGTCGACTAACTGAATCGTATGTCTTTTAGTCCGTTTCCCCTGCTTACTGATGGACTTTAGACCGCGGTAATCTCTGGCGAAATTTAGGGCCTTTGCGACTGGACATGAGCACAATCCTATCTCCACATAGCTCTGTTTGAGCCTCACGCAAAACGCCCTCAGAGCCTAGGTGGATACGTCGCTATCAGCGTCTTGGAGTCATGGATGGCTCATGGGTATCATCCTTGGTTAAATCCATGTGGCAAGTGGCTTCGCGCTTAGAGACTTATACATGAGTGGAGAGGTTCTTAGTAAGTAGAAAAAGTCTCGCTTTTATACATATACCCCAATGAGAAAACCTAAGCAGCAAGCAACCCCCAGACCGCCCAAATCGCCCACACAGCATGCGCACCCGCAATCACACCAAAGGGCTCGATCGCATACTCCCCGCCGACCCACCGACTCCAACTATACATAGCCAACGCACTCGCATGAAACAGGGCAAAGCACCTACCCACCACACGTCCGACCTTTGTGTGCCGGATATGATAGTCGCGGAGGAACCAGCAACTCAGGATATACGGGAACAGGAGGGTCGCATTCTGGCGGACGAAGAAGCGCGTTGCGGGGTGGCTGACGTCGGAGCGGTTAGGGAAGAGGAGCGGAGAGATTGTGTAGAAGGCGAAAGAGTCGAAGGACTGCACTGCGAGCGCTGAGCCGTAGAGGAGGCGGATTGAGAGGGGTTGGAGTGGAGTTTCGTTGGTTGGCTGGGAGGGGTTAAGTCTGTTTGCTATCGAGAGGGTTCGTGGTAAGCGATATGTGGTAGGCTTACCATGTTTTACTATCTGTTGCAAGTCGACGAAAGGTGGTAGAATCCAGGCTGGCAGGAGATGCGTGATGAGCAAGAATGGATTGTGGTCTGCGAGGTCGAGGGGCAGAAGACTCGGGTCACGCGTCTGGATACGAGACGACGGGGGTTTGATCCGCCGTTTATAGGCCAATCCAATATTCATTATTTGAGAGCAAACAAAGTCATCGAACCAGTGCGTAAAATCCCATGGCGCTCTTAATTCGTCTGTTTAGCACGCCTACCCGCTTCATAGTCCTAAGGTTGATGAGGTGTATTATGGTTCGTCATGCCTGCGACGGACATTATATATCAGAATCGAATGCAGCAGCATATAAGCGGCGATTTTTGTTTCCCTTGCCCCTTCCTGTAATCAAAGTGTCACACCAGATAATCAACATAATGGATGTGGCAAGAATATGAAGTACCTGTAACGGCCTGAAGGTGTCACCGTATTCCAGGCCTTAGCAACCGATCTCCCAGATACCGCTCGTCTAAACCACTGTCCCATCTTGTAGCAACTTTTCAACCTCAGCGAGCTCGCTGACCTGGCAGACACCGTCGCTGGCCAATCCACCTTGCGTCCCTGCCAGGTGAATACAAAGGATGCCTTCGTTTGTTGCAGGTACAATATCCCGCTCCATGCTGTCCCCAATATAGACAATGTCGTCGGGCATGACATTCAAGTGTTCTAGAACGCGCAAGAAGAAACCAGTCGTCTTAGTGGCCTTGAATAGGTTTGTGGTGGCAAGATAGTCAACATATGTCGCGATACCAAGCTGAGTGAGCGTCCATTCCTGGGCGTCTTGTGGTCCCTCTGTAATGACAACAATCTTCTTCCCTAAACGTTTGAGCCTCTGCAGCAGACTAAGCGCGCCAGACTTAAGCCTGAGCGAGGCGGCACGAGATGACTCGTATAGCGTCAAAAGCTCTTGTACGAATCCATCATCAATCGAAAGCTCAAACGATGCCAGCAGAGTAACAAATCTCTCCCTCCTGTACTCGTGCGACAATCTACCGTCTGAGAAGGAGTGCGAGGTCTTCTCGCGTAGGATCAAAGCATACTGCGTTTGGAGAAGTGCCGTTGATATTGCATATCGCTCGGAGATAGCCGAGAAGACACTTTTGCTTGCAGCGCCAGAGGCATGGCGAAATTCGTGTAGGGTATCATCGAGGTCGAATCCGACCCATTTGGCCGATGCGAGACGTTCGCGATAAAAACGCTCGGTGTCTGCCTTGCGTCAGCTGGTGCACTTCGGGGACGGATCGAATGTATACCTGTTGATATTGTACTCATCTTGACAAAACCTCAGGTTCGTGGTGAGGCTTCGAAATGTCGATATGTCTATCCCGCGAAGCAATGGGAAGCAAATGAACGGATGACTCAATGTCCTCTGAGCAATCTGCCTCTTCCATTCCCCTTGGCTGCTCTTGGCCCCAAGGCTTACGCCCCGAAGAGGGGTCCTCAGTGGGCTGGAGTGGGCCGATGGGGCTAAGTGGGTGGGGGACGGGGCAACGGGGCAACGGGCGAGTTCTTTTCTCACCCGCGAGTCGTAGTTGGTGTGCGCCATAATCGCCATTCTTGCGTGCTTTATAACGGGTGAGAGCCCGATGAATGTGCGTCGTCTTTTCGTGGCGTCCAACTCGCGAGCCATAGGTCGCTGTTTTGAACGTCTACTCAAGGACCTCGACAACAAAAGTTCCCCTTTTCGCTTCAACAAGAACCCGGAATATTATCTCTATACAGCAAATCACACTTTGGAAGCGCATGTGTGCTCTGAGAAGATGAGTTCGCTTGAAAATATCCTCTACTACCGTTCGTCTGGTAGAGAGTCTAGCACTAGCATCTTTCCTGGCATGATAGATCATACAACATTGTCCCAACAGATACCAAAAGAGATTCTAGTTCGACGAAATTCAGTTTCCGCAGAGTCTGTCATACCGGGCCAGGGCGCCAATAATGGGCTATCGACGACTGTCTACAGTAAAACAGAAGAACAGAAACGTCGCCTTCTTTCCGTCTTGAAGAGTGTTTTTCTTTTCTCCGGCCTGGACCAGGAGCAGTACTCGCAGGTCATGAACGCTTTCAGGGAGAAAGTTATTGTGAACGAGGGAACAGAGGTATGATGCCTTGGCTGCCCGGCTTGAGCCTTCGAGCATCGCAATATCAGAACACACACGCTAATCCAGGCTAGGTTATCACACAAGGTGACGTCGGGGATTACTTTTATATCGTGGAGAAGGGGAATTTCGACTTCTACGTGAGGCATGCGCCTCCCGCTCAAAGCGACTACAGCAAGGGCCACAAGGACGGGTCAGCCACCGCTGGGGACTACTTTGGCGAGCTTGCTCTGATGCACCCCGCGCGGCAACCGTGGTGTCGGCAGAGCCCGAATGTATCTTGTGGGCGCTCGATGGCGCGTCCTTCCGCCAAATCATCGCCGACTCCAATTTCGCCCGCCGTCGATTACACGAAACATTTCTGGAGAGTGTGCCGCTATTGTCAAGCTTGACTGCGTCTCAGCGGACCAGGATTGCCGAGGCGCTGAAGGCCAGGACGTACTCTGCAGGCGCAACTATAGTAAGACAAGGGGACGCTGGCACCTCGTTCTTCCTCCTCGTGTCAGGCGAAGCCCGCGCTTATAAGGCCGGCTTCCCCGGATGTGTCATGACGTATCATAGGGGCAGCTTTTTCGGCGAACGTGCCTTTAGGAAAAACACCCCTCGGGCAGCCACCATTATTACCGTTACAGACGTGATTGTGGCGACGCTTGATCGCGAGGCCTCTTTTCGGCTGCTGGGTCCCGTTGAGGATATTATGGGAAAGACCGCGTATGCGGGTATTGTCAATGATGAGGAGGAAGCACGACCCGGTGAGGCCGGACCGGGATGATGGCTGGATGGAGCTTGACCTGGCAAGTCCCGGCGTCACAAAACCACACACCGGATGTATCTGGATTCAATTCTTGTCTACGTTTCAATTCAGCTCCCCATTATCTCCGGCCGATTTATTCACCGTTGAGCAAACCTGCGGATAGAGACCCCCTGCGTTCGACCGGGAAACAATCAGGTGAGACGCCATCATGTCTCATAATACGCCTGAGATGCATTCCTATTGTTCACATATATTCGCCTGGTGTCTGCTCATCACTCCCCGAGGTGATGATGGAACATTAGGGATAGCAAATCAAGCTGTAAGACCTGACCAATGACTGGCACATCAGAGACACGCCATCGCTCTCTCCATGACGGTTTTGTAGCCAGTCATAATGGTCTGATTGATCTCTTTGACCGTTCCGATTCACTCACCTGCGGAACGAAAGTTCTCGGTGTACCATAATTTTCTCGTAATACGAATTAGACCAAGCAATATCAACATGAGGCAGATGAGCACCTCTGCCATTTAGCGTAGGGAGCACACACACGGCGTGATATTAATGAGGTGTTCTGGGTACAAAGCGGCAAACATGGCCTGACTGGAGAAGGGTGATCTTGTGGGCCGGCTGAGATTAGTTCTTGCCCAAGCTGCTTTTCCTTGGCTTGGGCACCGGCGTCGGCCGGCGCCGTAGATGGCGCAATACTATGCCTGTGATAAGGCGCAGCTAGGCATACGCGCCGGCTCTGTTCAATTGGGTGGTACTATCTATACGTCTTCGCTTGGATACTTTACCCAAGTCTTTGCCGCTCAGAACGAACTATACTTTATGCGTCATGGCAAAATCGTCCTGTTCGGGCACCAAAGACGGGGCCCCACTCTGTAGAGGGTAATCAATTGGAAACAGAGCACGTATGCAGACTCATGTTGATGCTCCATGGTCCCGCGCCCCGCGTCTCCTGGATTGCCGTGTACTCCACCGGTCTCGACCACGAGGTTACAGTATGTACCAGGCCGAAGCCGGTCGCATGTCTTGGCAACCACCCGTCCTCACCGCCGTGATAATCAACATCGTGCGAGTTGGCATGTCCAGTGACTGCCTGAATCTGCAAACCTGCCTCGGCTTCAGGAATACAGGATGGATTTAATTAACGAGCTCCGTGTTTCCCAACGACAGCCAAAGGCTTGCAGAGGTATGCTCTGTGATGTTGCATCCACCACCTCTTTGCACACGCTAGCAGTGATTTCCACGCGCTCTCTGTTTGGTGGACTCTACGGTTTTGCGTCTTGTATAATAGAATAACTAATCTCGACGCTAGAATGTACCAGACGAAAGGTCCGATGTGACAAAAGAGATCCCTGTACGGGGTGTGTGAGAAGGTCAACAAGATGCACCCGAGAGACTGTGCGCATGAGCAAGGCAGACACTATTCATCATGATCAGATCAGGTTTCTCCGACAGCTGGCGGAAAGACTAGAGACGACCCGGGACGTAAATTTTACTCTTGCGGACCTCCGTCACCGCATACGGACGCTCGAACATGGCCCGCTGGCGACTACAGAGCCGCTCTCCTCGGTCTTTTACACAGAGCAACTTACTCCAGACACCGCAACATCTGCAAGCCCAGGTTTAGAACCCAGTCCACAAACTGATTACATAGTATCGGCTTCTACTGAACGCCCAGCGGACGCAGGCGAGATCGCCACAACGCAACAAAGCAGAAAGCCATCTGACAACGGCAATCTGCAGAATAATGCCAACACCCATCGAGAATCTGGGCCAAAGATTGACACGATAGAGTTCTTGGCTTGGGGCCGACACATCGGGAAATGTTTCCCCCATCGCACGAGCGACTGTCGTTCTATCCGGCCCTATGCCGAGATCGTATCCATCAATGCCGACCTCGGATGGGCAGGTATCAGAAGAACGCCCTACGAGCTTCCGCAAACTGCACTGCCGGCGCAGAGCGTAGTGAGATGGTTGGTCCAATTCCATTTGGACTACATCCTCTGGCATCATAATGTGTTTCATGCTCGAACGTTTCTCGTGCAATGTGAGGAGTTTTGGACTGCTGGCACAGTACACCATCCTTTGTGGGCAGCCCTCTATCTCTCGGTTCTTGCGGTGGGTGATGCTGCATGCTTTGAATACCAAGTATCTTATCTGACCACCATTGATGAATATAGGTATCCGCATGGTCAGTACTCAATTCCCCCGGGCTCCAGGCAGATATACATGTCAGTGAGGGCATGGTTACCGACCTTTTTCGAGCAATGGTTTCGACACTCTATGATGGAAACTTTCTCGAGAACCCGTCACGTAAGTACGCACCTGATATGCCCGGACTGTCGTGAGACTGCCTAGGGATGGTCTCCGATCCTAACCATCGCGCCCTAGTATACTCCATCCAAGCCATCACTTTGTCAACACGAGTTGCCCATAACCTTGGGCTGAGCGATTTCAATGCTACAATGGTGGGTGCCGCGATCCGAATGGGGCATTGTCTAGGTATACACAGAATTGCGAACGACGTTGAGGGAACGGGAATCACAACAGATGAGGCTCACTATCTAGTGGTGGAAGCCGAGGTTGGGAGACGGTGTTGGCTGCAGCTCCTCATCCAGGACTATTTCCAGGTATCATTCACGGAGACATATAGTAAGTCGAGGGTTGAACAAAGTAATCCGAGACATAGGGTGCGTGTGCCAGCTAATCACAGCCGCAGTGATTCAACCGTTACATTTTTCCACCAGCCGGCCTCGAAACTGCCATGACGAAGACATGATCGAACGGGATGACCAGATACCGACCATCAACTCCTATATCAGAACACTGTCGCGGATAGCCTTAATCATGCCTGCGTTCCTGGACGGCCTCGGGAACGCGCAGAGCAAATATTCCCTCGAGGACGCCTATAAAGTCGTCATCTCATCTGAGCTGCAGCTTCGCGCGGTAATCAACGAGATTCCCACTTTTCTTCTGCCATACCACCCTGACACCACAGCACCGAGCGCCATGCCTGGCTGGGTTGCTGTCGCAAGACGAAGCCTCTCCATAAGTGTCGCCGACAAGATCATAATGATCCACCGCCCTGTGATCTTCCAGGCATTCCAGGCTTCGCCTCATTCTCGTACTCGTAAGATTTGCCTCTCCGCTGCCAGATCCATCCTGCACGAGTACGCCGCGGTTGCGAATGGGAACGCGCCGTCGCTATGGACGCACTCGGCGTTTTGTATCACGGGGGTAATGGTCGTGGGCTTGGAGCTTCTCTTTCGCGATGTCCACACCAACGATGAAGCAAGCAGGCTGCGCGCGACGCTTAATGACACCGCCGTGCGACTACGGACACGAAAGTGTGATGTGATTGCCGAGAGGGGAGCGGCGCTGATAGATACTTTTCTTGAGATGGAGGAACAGCTGGTCATCAAGGTTATGCGGCTGTCTTTGCACGGCGCCTCGGCTCGGACGGTCCAGCTTGGCCTGGTAAATGAGATCATTGAGAAGAGCGACATTGTCGCCAAGTTCCTCGCGCTCAGCCCGGAGAAAGCTGGTGCTCAGTTGGCACGGACAGATCCCCAGGTTGAGAATTGGGAACAATGGCCTGCTTGGTTCCCAAACGAGTTTTCTGGCGAGCCTGAGCTTCTTGACACACATTTTATCCCTGATTACCCTCCAACGGAGTGGGAGCTGGGCTGACTACCTGATAACCATCTCGTTAAACCCGTATGATTTCCAAGGACCCGGAAAGTAACCCTATCCGCATGGGAGCTTAATGCTCCCGTATCGTGTATCATAGACTCTAAAGGAAACTATTTGACATTCATAGGTCAACCCCCAGGCTCCTGACACAGATGCCACAGCCGACTAGAGGGAGTTGGAACTCTCCGTCTACAAATCCCTCAATATGTCTTGTGCACCACCATCGCTTTCCCTTTCCTTCCCCCCATATCCCAACCGGTAGGCTGGGATTGCACGTACTTCCTGTGACTCGACTAGCACTTCACCAGTGGCGCCCAGGGCCAGAGCTGAAATCTCCCCTATCCCCGGGCCTTGAGCCGGTAGTCTGGCAACGGTCTCAAACCCGGATTGCTCAACTTCAATGGCTCGCTTCACACTACTGCCATAACCCGTCTCCTCCCTCCAACTGATTCTCCAACGTCGCGTCCGAGTATCACCATTCCAACTCACATACACGTCGATTCCCCCATCTTCAATCTCCTCGGCGAAGATTGCGGGTGGCTCGGGTGAGAAGCCCGTCCAATTGTAGCGGAATGCACGATAGTTCTGCACATTGCCCTGCAAGATGCCGCTCTCCAGGAAGGCATGGAAGACGGGTTCGCCGTCAGGAGTGTACTCGGTTACTTGCCCTTCGGAACCCCAGTTGATCAAAGCGTTTCCCTGTGGGAGAGTCTGCAAGGATCCCTGGGACTTTGCCAGGATCGGCTCACCTGGCGGGAGAAAAGCTCGCTCGAGCGTTGCTGTTTTGGCGGTGTGGTCGAGTGCGATGTATTTGCCTCGCGAGTAGGGGTAGATCTGGTCCTCCTTGTCACCACCACCCGCAGCCTCCGAGCCGTACACCGAATTGTCGAAGAGCGAGATGAGCTCGTGTGTGTCGTTATGTTTGGAAAGATACCGCGCATGATGCTGGAATCCAAATGCCACATCTGGACCCAGCTCAAAGTCCGAGTATTCCCCGCCGAGCCGCCAAATGATCGACCCGTCCGTACCGTTGAGCTTGTAGATTGTAGATGCATGTCTTGCCGAGAGCAGATAATGGCCATCGTCGCCCTTGGTGATTGAATTGATGTGGAAGTAGTCCCAGGCAGTCGAGCTTGTATAGGCTGATCCGGCTTGTCCCAGCGGCAGGGGAAGTGCCGTCTCGTTTGGGGAAACATGGTCGAGACTCCTCCATTCGAAAAGCACGCGCCCCGTTTCGATATCCACCTCTACCCTTGTGTTAGGTTGAAGGACTCGTCAAAGATAGACTGTGACTCACCTTGAAACCGCGCGTCAATAATCCACGTCTGCCCCTCTTTCCCCCCGTAGGCCTCGAGGTTCCTCTGCAGCGGATGATAAATCTGGAACAGCGCGGTCGTCTCATTGATGATGATGAATTCATGTTTATCCGACAGCATGTGTTTCCCCGCTCGGACCTCTTGGATGTTCTGATACCTGTTGTTCAGGATGGTGTGATGGCCATGGCCGTGGCCGTGCAGGCTGTTGTGTGCACCCTCAAAGGCAAAGAGGACGTCCTCGCCCTTCCACCTCGCCGTTTGGAAGTTGCCGGCCCAGGTTGAAATGTACGTGTAGCCTGACCAGACAAGGTCGCCTTCGTCTGTTAAAATGTAGGGGCCTTGCTGCAAGGGGCCGTGGTCATCGAAGTTAGTAGACCCCGTGAAGGGTGCTGCGAACAGGTATCCTGGTTCGCATCTCCCATTGCACGGAATGGTGACATTGAGATGCGCTGGTGTGAGATCAGGGCGGCTTCGGTAGGTCCCGTCTGCAAGGCTAAAGACGGGCAAAGTGGCTACGGCCAGTGCTAGGCTGTAGAGTAGGGAAGCCATAAGTTCAATCGTAACTAGGTAGATTCACCAGACTGCATCACTGGCAGTTGCAAGGATGCTAAAAATATGAGAGAAACACTCTTGGAAAGGAGGAAACGGGACACTGCACTTCAGGCTAGCATCAGCGGCTTCGGACACGGGTGAGATCGAAACTCGTCCGATCATCGCACCACATCCTTGGGAATCTACTACCGAAGGAACGTCTCAGGACTGGCCTCATCTTGAGCATGTTGTCTCATTGCGGGTACAAATCGCGCAATCCTATCAAAACATCGCATCATGGCGGTCCGAGAATGCGTGCCTCAGAGTGGGAGGAACACGTTTCTGTTCCCCTCGCATTTGAGTCCCTGGTCAAACCTTAACGAGGCGGACTAATACAATGGAATGCGGAGAAGACAGGATTAGACAGTACTAACGTTCCTATTATCACATCGTCTTCCCTTGACTACTGCACAATCTCACCTTTCAATAGAGCGTATTCGGAACCCACCTCCTCCCCCACGAATTACCTGGGACAGTGCCCGCCCCAGCCTCAAACCCATCCTAATAAAGAAACAACAACGGCAACGGGCCATTCTTCCACTTCAGCACACGCTTGGCCCGCGATTTCAACAGCGCCCAGCATGTACACAAGCACCGGCAGCGCGATCCTCTGCCACCGCACTGCCACAAAGGTTGCTTTAACCAGGATCCTGCCTAAGGCCGAGGAACTCAGATCCGAGGAGTCATAGAGGAGGTCGAACTCGACGTCGTGGAAGGTCTTGGTGACTGCGCGTGCGACATTGTGCGTGCTACAGTTGACCTTTCCTGGTACGGAGAGCTGGTATGAGCCTGGAGGCTCACTGCCCGCGAGGTCGCCGCGGTTTGAAATTTAAGAAGAAAAGATTCATTTCCTAATCATTATCTATTTAACCTCTAATCTTTGCACATTTATTATTAGAACTGATGTTATAATACCATGGTATAATTAGTAGGTTGGCAGAATTAGTGCACGGGGACTTTTATCTAAGAACAGTAGGTCTTAGTTCAGAGCCCGTAGAGCCATGTCGATACCTGCGGATTTTTCCAATAGTACCTTGGTTGTTTATAACATGGTCTACGAATTAATGCTACTGATGGAAACAGTAGGCAGGCCATGGCTCTGACAAACCGGGAGAGAATGGGACATGGGATCAGCATTAACCTCACAGGATGACTTGTATTGTAGTAAATACAAGACGTACAAGAAACTATATAGATATCCGGGGAAGCCATCTCAGACAACCCGGCACTCAGCTTCTTAACTATATTGTTCAGCATATACGGGGTACCACCCGGGGCATACATATTTATCTACTATCGGAGCAAGGCTCAGCCGGTCTCGGCGAGCGCGCTAGAACCCTGGTGGTCATATTCAATCCTCTCGATTCAACAGTCTAATCAGGCGTTGAAACTATTCGGCTCCCCGCGATACCCGGATTAGTGCTTCAGCCTTCTACAAGTACCATGTCACTGACGTACGCGACTACCAGTATGAGGCTAGGATGCTTCTAAAAGGCCGATAAACTCGTTCATAGTCCCGATTAAGACACCCGTCGCCAAGCAGTTAGCACCTGGCCAGGAAATTGTACATCGTTCGTGGTGCGGCGGACGACCGCACATTTTAGTCGTCGAGCTCTTTCCACTGGGCCCAAATGGAACCATGAATGCCGGGGACTCAAAATGACCGCGCGGATGAGCTTCCTTGAAAGCACGAAGAACCCCTGCTGAGAATGTATAGCTATGGACCAGTGGTTGCCTAAATTCGAACCTGGCTCAATCAGCCATTGTAAAAAGTTCTCAAGTATATTCTATAACCAATGTAGGGCTTGTTATAGCTCCGTCTGTCCAACTACCAGTCCCCCGTCAACTCAAGAGGCACTCCTGCCCGTAAGTTGACCACCCGCTCCGGACCCCCCGACAAGAGCCTACGCGTCTCAACTCTCAAAGTCCGATCCTGGTCAATCGTTGACAAGAGCCGAGCTGACTCTAGTTTGCCTTCTGTCCAGGCGAGATCGACCGTCACACAACCCCGAGCTCTGAACCCCCGAACCGCACCACGACTCTCCCATTTCGGTGGTAAACAGGGCAGAAGGTGGATTACATTCTCCTCGTGGCTCTGCAAGAGCATCTCCGCAATTCCGGCGGCAAGGCCAAAGTTCCCATCGATCTGGAACGGCGGATGGTTGGCAAAAAGGTTATCTAAGATGGCATGCTGCATCATTTTTGCCAATATGTCCTGAGCGCCCATGGCATCTTGCAGGCGCGCGTAAAGGCAGAGAATCCACGCAGCGCTCCAGCCCGTATGTCCGCCTCCGCCAGCGAGACGGCGCTCCAAGGTGATTTTAGCCGCGTTGTGAAGGTTCTCACCGCGGATGGATGTGCCCGGGAACAATCCCCAGAGGTGTGAGATGTGCCGGTGGCCGGGCTCCGGCTCTTCGTATTCCTCCTGCCACTCCAATATCTGGCCTTGGGATCCGACCTGCGGCTCTGGGAGCTTGGGCAGCATTGAAGCGATTTCATCTGTCGCCTCACTGAGGACCTCGCCAGCCTGGATAACCGCACCGAAGAGTTCGCGCAAAATCTGGGAGTCCCACGCAGCGCCTTCGGTAATACAGGCCACGTCCTGCGTGCCGGGAATGAAGTATGAGTTCTCAGCCGATATGCTCGGTGACGTTACAAGTAGGCCGTTCTTCTCGACCAGAAAGTCCACGAAAAATTCAGCTGCACCTTTCATAATCGGAAACACTTCACGCAGGAATTCGCGATCAAGACCGAAGAGGTAGTGGTCCCAGAGATGCAGCGACAACCATGCGCCGCCCAGATTCCAGTACGAGGCTGTGACCACGCGGTCCTGAGGTGCCGTATCAGCCCAAATGTCGGTATTGTGGTGGCACACCCACCCGCGACAGCCGTACATTTCGCTTGCCGTTTTCTCGCCTCGGACCTTTAGCCGCTTGAGCAGGTCAAAGAGTGGGGTATGGGTCTCGGCGAGGTTTGTTACTTCGGCCGGCCAGTAGTTCATCTGCGTGTTGATGTTGATCGTGTATTTCGAGCCCCATATGGGCATTGCATCTTTGTTCCATATGCCTTGCAGATTGGCGGGGAGGCCCTGGAGGGAACTACTGATGAGTAGGTAGCGGCCATAGTGGAATAGGAGGGACACGAGGCCTTGATCATCGCCGCCGTTCTGGACGGCGTGTAGCCTCTCGTCTGTCGGGAGTGCGCTCAAGGTATCGTTTTTCGGAAGTTCGAGAGAGACTCTATTGTAGAGCGAGGAGAACTGCCGTTGATGTGAGGAGGCCAGGCATTCCCACGATTTGGAAGCCGCAACTGGCAGACGCCCACAAACGGCTGTTTGCTCGTCATCGTGCCGGAAAGTCGTCTCGCCCGCGATGAAAACGAGCGCAGAATCAGCGTTGGATACGGCAATGTCGAAGCCATCCTCGTCCAACGTCCCTGATCCTTCTATGCGGACAGTCGCACCCATAGCAAAGCTGACACCGCCCTTTCCCAGACTACCACCGAGCAAAAGACCCTGGGGAATGTGCACAAGACTATCGAACGTCTTGTTCAGTCGCCTGTTCGGATCGTCATCGTCGCCCCGGCTGATCGCCATACTAAAATTCAATGCGCCGCTCTGGCTTGCGCTTAGTCGGACACAGACCACCTCATGCACTGTACTGGCAAAGTACTCCCTTTTGAATCGTACACCGCGAAAGTCATACTCGACTGCCACCATCCCTGTTCGAAGTTCCAGCTTGCGGGTATAATTTTCGACCACGTCCACGTTTGGCCTTTGCCTATTAAATACTGTAATCCCCGCATCGGTCGCATCGGGCCCCTTGCGGTCAACCCCATGCCCGAAATTCAAGAAGACATCCCCAAGCGGCTCATAGTGTCGAACGGACTCTGGCATCGCCGTGAACGTGCGCGAGGTAAGCCGCTCCGCGTCGTGAACTCGTCCCTCCCCGAGCAGCTCGCGAATCTTCGGTAGACTCTTTTTGGCGGATGGATTGATGCGCTCTTGCGGCCCGCCATACCAGACCGAGTCTTCGTTCATCCAGAGTCGGTCGTTATTTGTGGTGCCGCAGACCATTGCGCCCAGACGCCCGTTTCCGATGGGGAGCGCATCCTGCCACAGGTTGGCTGGTTGGCGGTACCAGAGGGTGTGGTCTTCTCCGCTGGACATGTTGATAGATGTGGAATTCTTGTATAATTTCTTTGAACCGTGTGTCAGAATAAGTATGTCATCAACATTTAGCCAGTTTTTCAGGCTGTCGGGTTATTTAATCGGGCTTTTGAGGCTTGGGGCATTCCTACAGAAGTCTTGGGACATTTGGAGTAAGGGTTGGCAAATCTTGGAAGGTCGATCGCTACCAGGTTCTTGCATGCAACCGGCTAATTTGGCCGAATTTCATTGGCTATAATTATCCCAATGTCGCCTGATCTCAGATCCCTCCAACCTGGGGTCGTTTCGGGAGCTGGAGCCGCGAGTCTGGGTCTGGGGAACCTGGACGTTTATATACATGACACCCATCGCGGCCTCAAGACTCATCCTTAATAGCATCCACCGTGACCATGAGCACCAACATCGCAACTGAGGTTACGACCCTCGCGGCGGGCGAGGTGCCAAAGTGGTATCACGACCATATCCTGAAACTGAACTTGCTACTTGTAACTTGAGGATCCAACCCTTCAACGAGAACCACTCGCTGACTTTGTATAGCTCTCCCCTTTCGTTACCATGGCCGCATGGGGCTTCGACATCTCCATGACGAATTCCCTCCAGTCCCTAACCGCCTTCAACGAGAAATTCGACCACCCCTCCGGGGCCCGGCTGGGTTTCTTCGGGGCCTCGACGCAAGTCGGAGGGGCAGTCACCATCTTCATCGCCCCGTTCCTCATCGAAAAGTTCGGTCGTCGCCCAATGTGCTTTATCGGCTCGATTGTTGTCATTGCCATGGCAATCATGCAGGTCTTCTCCAGGTCCTTTGACATGTTCACCGCCGCGAAGCTCATCCTCGGCTTTGGGGCAAATTGCACGCAAATTTCGGCGCCGATGCTCATCACGGAGTTGGCACACCCCATACAACGTGCCAAGTTCACAGCGATGTACAACACTACCATCTACGTCGGTCTGATTGCCGGTGCGTGGATCGCGTATGGCACGCGCAATATCGAGGGGAACCTCTCGTGGCAGATCCCCTGTGTCCTGCAGGTCGTCCTCCCAGCTTACCAGGCGTTTACTATCTTCCTCTGTCCCGAAAGCCCTCGCTGGCTGGTGATGCGCGGAAAGCTCGAACAGGCGCAGAATATCCTGATCAAATACCACGGCAGCGGCACACACACGCCTCTTGTGCAAGCCGAGCTCGAGGAAATTATCGCCGGAATCGAAGCCGATGCTTCTCGCATCCGTCTTAACAAGACAGATATTAAGGCCCTTCTCTCGCACAAGGGTAACCTTCACCGCATCCTCATCATCACAATCGTCGGAGTCGGGTCCCAGTGTACAGGCTCCGGGCTAATCAGTGCATACCTGCCCAAGGTCCTCGATGGAATCGGGATGACCTCGACGACGGATAAGACGCTCATCAATGGTATCCTAAATATCTGGACATGGATCGTCGGTCTCAGTGCTGGATACCTGATGCCGAAGATCAAGAAGCGTGCATTATTCCTGACTGCGACAACTGGCATGATTCTCGCTTTGTCTGTTTGGACGGGTTTGACTGCCGCGTACGACCGGGATGCGCGGTATAGTTATGGGATTGGAGTTGTTGCGATGATGTTTGTGTATAATTTGTTCTACGGTACGTCCTCCCACTCTCTCCTTACTAACTTTCACTCTCCCCAGTACTAACGCCGCCTGTAAACCGAACAGGGATTTGCTGGCTCCCCCTCGTAACAGCCTACAGCATCGAAATTTGCACAGCGAAGCAGCGCAGCATCCTCTTCTCATGGCTCTTCTTCTCCATCTCCATGTCCACCTTTGCCGTCAACTACATCAACCCGGTCGGCCTGGAGAATATCCAGTGGCGGTACTACATCATCACGATCGTGTTTACGGTTCTCATTCTCGTCCTCGTGTGGTTCTTCTTCGTTGAGACTAGGGGGTTGTCCCTGGAGGAGATCGCTACGGGTATGTACTCTGGATACCCTTCGGTGCTTAAAGGGCTGGATAGATTCAATGCTGACTTGTGTATAGTCTTCGATGGGCGTGAGCGCTACGAGGCCGCGCTTGAGTCCGTACAAGCCTCGGGCAAGAAAAAGGATGATGAGGAGGTTGAGATGCATCATGCGGAAAGGGGGGTGTGACATGAATTGGCGAACTAAGTGATGCCACAAGTTGGCGATATAATAGTCCTGGGTTGTGCACAAAAGTGTTGGTACTGTCGAAGGTCACTAGCAACTGACGATCACCAACCTTATCCTTCAGACTCTTATTAGTATATCGGGTTGAACCGCGCGCTATATAGTCAATTTGAGGTTAGCCTAACTCAGGAAATATGCTTTCGATTGTCTCAAATATTTTCCTCAGTAAAAGTATGTGTAAGATAGCTAGTACCCTTGTGATCGACTACACGACGTTCATGGTCTTACGGATCGGTAAATATATTTCCGATTCCGACAGCAACCCCTCACAAGCCAGCGAGCCCTATCAAACAAGAATACGATCAAAAAATAATTTGCTGGGATTAGGACAAACAACCATAGAACTCGCTAATCAGTTGTACGTCCTAGATCTTTCTAAGGCGATAACCGGAAAGTCTGACAGACCAGATTGGTGTTATTCTACCTACGAATTGGCTGTATTCCTATAAGTAGCGCCATAGCAGATAGCCGTCTATGCATGCATGGCAGCGTGTATGCTTGCAAGTGGGGGCAGATGTATATCACAAGCGACGGGCTACTTGATCCCGACCCCGGTCAGTGAGAGGGTAATCGGAAGACGTCACAAGTTCTGGTGGGGTTGGAATTGAGCAAAGTTATTATGTTTTCTTTCCTGGATGGTTCTCTGGAGGATCCCTTCAGAATATTCACTGGAGAATGTCCGCACCATGGATACGGTGTGATCATAACTGGCGCTCGAGGGGGCATGGTGGCGGTGCGACTCTATTAGTATATAGGCCATCAAAAGGCGGCGAGAGTCACTTGTTCTGAAGGGATTTCACCGAACCGCGTTCCGATCATCATCGTGAATGTGGCCAAGGGCACGCACGACCTTCAAGCCTGGTGGCCCCGAAATGCGCTCTGATAGTCCGGAGGACCCTGTCGGCCTTCCTGCTGTTCAGGCGTAAGTGGCCCGGTAAACTAGATGTCCTAGCGGATACAAACGCTAATACTGATATGGAGTCCGAATCCGTGAACCTACCTTGGCCCCAAAGCTGACACGGAAGTAGCGGTACCACGCTCTATCCCAATCTCTCTCACTATTAACTAATGCTTCTTCATGGAATCATCTTGTTACGGAAAACCAGACATCATAGCCTCATCTGTTGAGAGGCCCCAAGTAGCTATTAGGAAATAATGGCGCATTCTCACAGACCTTAGGCTATAACGGGGGCCTTAGGAACTTAATCATTTGAGTCTAATAAGTCCGCATAATCTAAGTTTCATTGCCTATATTATCGTGCCCAAAGGCTGTGCACAACAAAACTCACGCTGTAGCTACTTGGTTGAATATTCAAGACAACAACAGCCGTCATTCACCAAAGGAAAGATGGGAACTCGGCCACACAACAATACTAGACATCCATCCACAGTCTCCCAACAGGATCGTCCTCAAAAGGCTCCCCGACAAGTAATTATCTAGTACTGGAAGGCCCTGGCAACCTTCTTCTCCGCCTCCTTGGCGGTGCGGCTGCTGAGCACAAAGCTGTACTGCCCAATAACCTCGCCATCAGACCCAACGTTAGGCCCACAGACCTCACCAGACTCATCGGCGGCGCCGTCACAGCCGGACAAAACACCCTCGACACAGTTGAGCTGGGGGGTCCAGCCAACATATCCAGTCTGGCCATCCTGCACCTCAAACGTGTACGAGAGCTGGTTGGTGACCGACTCGGAGAACTCGACGCCGGAGCTCAGAGAGATGATGCCGTATGGGTCACCGACGCTGGCGCTGAAGGTCTGCGACCGGCCGACCGTGATGCTCTCGGAGATTGCAACGGATGCAGGACCGGAGACAGGGTCGGAGACGGTTACCATGCCACCGGATTTGATGTAGGGGCCAGTGCGCCTGGAAAAGACAAGATTCAGGTTAGTGGGTTGGGCATCCGTTTGGTCGGAGGGCTTGAGAAAGGAGGATATGCGCTGCGTTGGGGAGCACGATGTACGCGAGGCTGAGCAGAGAGCACTCACAGGGTGAAGGTGGAGCAGTCGCGTTTCTCAATCGAGGAGCTCCGGTTGGAGATTGTCGCGGGCTGGGGACTGGCCGCGCGACTGGTGCCGTCGGTGCAGTCGTACATCAAGGCCATTCTGCTGTTCACGGAGAGACTACACAGGCCGTTAGGACTGTACTGGTCATAAGAACAGCGTTCCGACTGAGCTACTCACCGAGCGCAGGTCGCTTGGGTGAAGGTGCCAGCAGTAATACCGCAGTTGTTCACGCTGGATCCCGAGTAGATGACATGCCTGCAGCCGAGCTCTGGCTGGGGGATATCGAAGTAGACATCATAGCCGCCGTTTGCGTTCAGGGGGAAGCCACTACACGATACTGGTCAACTAGTGGTCTGAGTGCAAGGGCAAAGACGGGCGGGAGCGATTCTTATCAACTTACGCGTTGTCAAACTCGCTCTTCTCAAACTGGAGGCATACGCCGTTGGTGCCCTCCGCAAAGGAAACATAGCAGTTGTCGGAGCTGCCCATGCAGCTGGCATCCTTGCACGTCCAGATCGGAGTGGCCTGGGCATTGGTGCCAACGGCAGAGACAAGGGCGGTCGCCAGAATGGTAAGAACGGTGGTAGAGATGGCCATTGCTGCGAGCTAGGTACGGCGATGATTATAGCGGAGATGCTCGTGGATGTGGGACTGTTGTTGAGGAGTGATAAGTGCGGTCTTCTCCAGCAGACAGAGCCACCTTTATATACCCCCATCGTCTAGTATACCGGCAGTATTCGAGGGTATGAGGTACTGCTTTGGACTAACCTTCCCCAACCGTGAACCTGCCACTGACATCACGGGCCGTGAAAACCTGTATAGCTCAGCCATCCACAACTTGGAAGTAGCTCATGGCATCTCCAAGTCTCCAACACTGATACAATGCCTCTGAGCCAATGGCATCCGTCTCGTGCGCGGTGTGTCAAGGTCCTCAATCTCTGGCAGGAGAGATGTCTAAGACACCCCATAACGAGTCCTTGGAATCGACCGTCTATGGTTTCATTCACGGCGCAGGCTAATTCCTTCGGCAGTCGATCAGTGAAGTCCATGTCGCCCTAGGCAAGCCACTCCTGCATCGGGAACCTGTACTGTGGGGTATTCCTTGGATTAAAGGTATTATTGTAAGAAAGTGGATGCTAACTGAGACTTCATCTCAGCGCCTCTGGGCCCACCTTGTTTGGCCCCCAAGTCTAGGCACCACAGGATCGTCCGGGCGCGTAGCGTTTTTGCTGGCAGAGCAGGTATCGCTGAGGCTTGCGTTCCTGGCCGATTGCCATTATCCATGCCGGGTTTTGATCCTTTCTTTTCCCAATGGAACGTCAGTGGCTGCTGGGTTGAGCCGAGTCATAGCACCGGGCAGGGCACCCATTGACGAATTATGGCGAGCCGCGAAAGTGTCATTAGACTATCTGGTCCACTGTGGAAAGAGAAAAGGATGAGCGTTCTGCTATAGGCATTTAGACAGCTCACAATCAATAGCATAACACCGCCGATACGGTCCTATTCCGTAAGTAGCCAAACTCCAGTCTGAAGGTTGCCGTAGCCAGCAAGCTGGAGCCGGACGGCAAGGAATGCCACAAAGGCAGGACCTAGGCTTGGCGACCTCAGATGTCCTGCAACGGCCCGCATCATGGATCAATGGATGGGCCCGTGCAAACTCATTGAAATTCTTCTGAAGCACTAGAATGGCTAGCGTGCGCCACCGGCGTTGCTCCGGCTGTCTTTATTGGTATCCTATTTGTCTTTATTGCTGGAAATACCCCATGTCAGACGCTAAGCCGCTACCCCATAGTTTAAGCCCTGCCGAACTATTGTAGCGGATAGCCACGAACAAGACGTGGCGTGGCTTGCCACTGTTTGCTGCACATGGGGCCTGCGGCTTCGAATGAACTGAATATGATCGGCCCGGCACGTACCTACCTAGGCAGGTCCTTAACTCCCCTCTATGGGTTCAGCTTCGCATTTACAAGTACCCCAGACCGCATATTTCCTATGACCGTATGTGCCCTTGGGGGTGAATCTCCATAGTAGGTCCTGTATCGGTATCCTCATCTCATACCTCTAGACGAAGGGTGTGTCCGGCAAAACCCAAAGAGCTTCTTGCCTCCTAAGGTGCTCTCTATGCAAGGGGAAAGGGGCGAAGAATAATCAACACTTCAGCCGGTACAATATTGGGCCAATGACACGCTTATAGGATGCCCCTATACAAGGTAATAATCGACATACATTACAGCCGGGCTAGAATGACCACTGTTCAGTCTCCAAGAACTGGTGGCCAAACCTCCACATGCCGAAAATGTACCTGACTCAGGAGAACTTGTAAACATTCATGTATTGTTGCACGCGCCAGGGTACGATGCATGATTGGTGCTATCTGTGTTGTCCACACAGTACCTTGTGTATGCAGTGACGTCGGTGGCCAAGTTATGTCTCACATCTATGTCATTGGCTCCAGCACTGTTGTATCAGGAGTTGGATTTCACGTTCGGGACTACTCCGCCGGTCTTGGCCTCGGTACTGCTCGCAGACTAGAGACAGACCCTACTATGCTGGGGAAACCTAAGCGAGACTGGGGCCATTCTGTAACCCTAGCTGTCAACGGTGCCGGCGGAAACTAGCCAGCGTCTCCAGACGCCTGCCGATCAAGGCTGTGCTCGCCAAACGACAGGGGCTGGGACGTTGATGCGGATAATCCCCGTCCAATCACTGCTTCTTAACTGGACGATCTATGCTAGGGCAATTCGCAGAGACATCCATACGTTGTCGACATATCTTGATCTCTACTGTCATGCAGCGCATAGGGGCAGATGCGGTGAAATAGACCTTGCTTGTATTCCCCTGGAAAGCCAATGGTATCGGGAACAATTCTCAGCCTTTAGGTAGAAGCGCTGTACAAGTGGCGAGAAGGTACTACTCTCTGGCTTCTCACGAGTCAGTTTCTTCATCCAGAGTTCCACTCCATTGGCGTCCCGCGATCCGACATGGAAGATCGGCATGGCTATGCGGAAGTGGCTGGCATCAGTCCACGGCATGGACGCCATCACCGCGAAATTTCGAACAACCTGCAGAGCCGGAAACGCAACAAGGGGTCTGTTTTCCTTGTTTTATGCCCTGTGCCATGTTTCCCCTATCTGCTCGACGGGTTTGTGTTCAATGATGCACGATCCGTGATTATGCATGCTTGTATAATCCGAGCTAGTCGCCCCTAACCCTAACTAGTGTCACACAGGCTGCTCCACCTACTTATTTCTATGATATGTTTCCCCCTTATTGGTTTCCCTTATCTGATCGCGGACGATGGCAAGATGGCAAGCTATGAATCCCGAGTGTCTTCAATCCAGCTGCCTGCCGTGTTCGACAGGACCGAGTTTCCCCTGTCAAATATGCCCACGGATGGATGTGAGCAGTGAGCCTGCACACGAGGTTCATTTCAGTCCACTCGCAACACCAGAGGAGTAGCACCGGGCAATACTTGCTATAGGATCTAGTAATGTGGACTAGCTCTTGACACCGCGCCACAAATGCCCTCGGCCCGATCCCCTTCAAAACCTGGCTGTCAAAGTAGGCTTGACCCCAAGCGGCGAACATTGAAGACAAGAGCTGCTATGGAGATTCCTCGGGCAGGCCAGGAGGAGGGCCCCATGGCGGCGGTACTATTCAAAAGGGCAATATACATAAGGCCAAATGGAGGTTCGCCACTGGCATCCGAGTTCGTCATTCGCATCCTGTTGGAAAAAATAATTTCCTACTTGAAGAGCATGGAAGGTGGGATTATGACAGGTGTTGACCGGGAACCCCAGGTACATGGTGCCTACTAACTCGCTCGGACTACTCACTAACAGCTCTCGAAGAGGTCAACTAGGATACGATGCTTTTGAGTGAAGTTGAGAGGTTGACACAATGTCCTCGATGCACGAGGCATTGCAGAAGCATACGCTATCTGCCATGCGAGACTTCCGACTCCATGACAATTGGGCCCTCATAGACGAAGACATGCTATGATGTCCAGTCTCATTCTAGCTCCAGTCTGGGTACCACACAGAGGGCAACTGCGGCATGAACATATACCGCAAACATCCAACAACCCGATACCCGCCAGCACCGCCATTGGCAGATTGGCAAGTCCTCCAGTTATCGACAAGAATATTCCGATAACTCAAACCCTCCGCAGGATACATTGGATTCTGCTCCGGTCCCTCACATCCCTCGATCCAAGCGATTTCCGCATAACCGACACCAAGGGAAGGATCCCCATTGTGCCACCACAGAGGCTCATCGGTGGGACCCATCGGCATATGATCATCCGTGAAGTGGCCACGGATGCACAGCTCGGCGAGCTCGTTGACGAGGGTGTCGTAAACATCCTTGTGGTCGAATAGATTGGTTTTCCAGCACCGTTGCTCGCCGCGAAGGACCTCGAAGATGCCCAGTATCCAAAGTTTCGACCCGGTCAGCTAATATATCGTCAGCGGCCGACTGAGCCGTGGAGGCCCATGCCCGGAATGGATGAACAGCTTAGGACTTTCGATCCTGCCATCGGGATCCATACCATAGATGTGCCACCCTGGGGTCTGCTGCCTTGACCTGTGTGGGAGTCGGGATCACTCGGCTGTTGTCAGGACCGGTGCTTGGTGGATGTTCGATGTACGTGGACCGAAGGCCTCCCCGGGCGAGTTTTGGTGGGATCTTGTACTGTCATTTTCCCACTTACGGACCGCTGCACCCGTTCAAAGATACAGAATAGCAACCAGAGTGTGCTCCACATATCACCAATTTCTCCTTTGCAATTAAACTGATTTGTCCCTCTACTGTTGATATACCTGTATATGTATTTCGAGGAATACTCCACCGAGCAGAGAGCAGTCGACTACATATTAATGAAGGAAAACTCAAGTCTGGCGAGATGGCTGGCTCTAGAGAGCGAATACTAATCACGGGCAGGAGTACACGGATGCCCTTGCTCTTGGTGGGGCGGCAGTCAGTATTCATGAGGCTCACACGAGGTGCTTCAGCGTCGTATGCGGATTTAGACGGCGGCAATTGAGGGGTAGTCAAACGTTACATGATTAGAGCCTCTCAGTCAAAACGACGACGCCGCATTAGGCGCGGCCAATTTGGGCGCCCTTTGCTTTTTTCCCGGCGTACTGCCACAGTAAGGTATCGAGTCTGTTCAGTTGCAGCTCCTGCCTGGGCTTTTATAGGGAGATCAAGGATGGCTGCTCTAATTGCGCGTCCCGTGCGCGCCTTACCAGCTCGAGGAAGGAACAACTACTGCTGTCGACCCCGAAGCAACGGCTCACCATCCATGATCGCGAATACTCGAATCCTACCAGTGGTAACGCCTATCCACCCGTCATTGACCTTTGAACAGTCGCAAGGCTCTATGACGGAAAAGGCACATGACTCCTCCGCCTCAGTTTGTGCAACCGGGCGTGAGGCTGTGCAGCCCTAGACGCCGGGATGCTTCGCCTCGCACACATCTCACCCATACTACAGATGGTCCCGGCGCCCTCACAACGTAAGCACATCACTTTCTTTCCCTGCAACGGTTGCTAGTGGGATAAACACATAGATAGAAGTGGACTTTCATCCTCGAGTGCGTAGTCCCGGTCGCAATCTCCTTCACGCTATACTGGTTCTACCCGATTCTCCAGTGAATGCAAGGTTTTCACGGAAGACGGGCTTCGGTTTGCTGCGAGCCGCCCATACACTGAGACAGGCTATACCCAACAGTCCACTTCTGATCCGATCCCGAGGATGTATATCAAGGCAGCCTTTGCCGATTGGAAGACATGGGTTGCGGTCGTCTGTTTCCGGTCCTGCTCGATCGGCATCTATGGCTTTAGCGCGACGGCACCAACTGCGATCAAGCAGCTAGGATATACGTCCGCGAATGCACAGCTGATGACGATTCCGATGTTCGCTGTGATCACGATTAGTAGCGTACCCCATTCATCATTGGAGGACTAACGGTGGCGTCGATCGGATTCATGGGGGAATTGGCGGTTCCCCGGCCGGATCTGTCAGGAACTCCTTCCTCTTCCTTATCGCGGGCGGCCTATTCTGCCCTCTTACAAGCATTGTTATATTGATCAGGAACAACCTCGCCCCATCCTTGAAACGTGCAGTAGGGTTGGTCATCCTCGCCACTGTTGGGAATATGGGTGGGATCTGCGGGAGCAATGTTTACAGCGCCCGACAGGCTCCGCAGTATCCTGTCGGGTATGGCACTTTGTCTAAGTAGTGCTTGTGTTGCCGGGATAGCGGCGGCTATTATTCTCCGTATCGCGTATGCGAACGAGAATAAGAAGAAGGCTTCGCGTCTGCAGACTGAAGGTTCGGAGGCCGTTCGTGCTAGGTATTGTGAGCAAGAGTTGGTGGACCTTGGCGACAAGAGCCCGTTTTCTTCTAGGAGAAGATGAAGAACGCGCTTTCCCAGAGTGCAGGACAAGCTAAATGAAAGCAATCCACTGCGTAGAGAGGAGAAGGCCCGTAGGGTCGATAATGTGTTGAAAGCCACCGGTGGACCTTCGGTGGTCACCCAGATATATTGTGGAGAAGCTGTCAATATCACAGCCCATATGCACCCAATCTATGTTCTGTAAAATCGTCAGCAAGCGCTTTAGCCAATCCTGTCCGATTTCGCGCCAGCGCCTAGATGTGAGATTGTTTGTCGAGAAAATTCCCTTAACGCCCAAAAGCATTATTGTAGACCGCAGCAACAGGCAGATCGGCGGAATCATCGTGCCGACTGATATATACTGCGGCGTGCCTGACCGGCCAATTGATCTCCGGGTCTGTGAAGAGGAAATGGGTGACTAGATGACTATTTAATGGAAGTTTGGTCAATCCAGATGAGGGAAATATGACACTATCGGTGACCCGAACGCTTCGTCGGAGATTGCTGAAGGTCGGCCTCCTTAAAATCGGGCCACTGTGATCGCACTTTCACACAGAATATGTTATAGCGTGACTAGCTAATATACATCATTGTCTCAGGAGAGGCGTATGCTCATCAGCCGCGCCATGGCTATTCGCGGTCCCTCCATTCCCACTCCGACTCTCATCATCTCGTTGCGCACAATCTCCCTTCGACAACCGCTTAATCTTGACAAAAGGAAATTTCGTCTGCTTCGGACTACTCGCTAAATTCGACGGAGCCAAATTATCGAGGTGCTGTCGCTGCTCGGGGGTGATGGCATTGATGTATCCGGATTTCACCAGAGGCGCTGTTGACGAACGGCGCAGGGTGCGGTTGCTGGGAGGTGGAATGTCCGAGAATTGCGCTGCCGCTGCACGGTTTGGTTGTGATATGGGGGTTGGCACAGTGGGCTTGTGAGATCCTTCGGGGATGTCGGATTCGTCGACGATTTCCCTATTCACGGTTTTAGTAAACCCAGTGGCTATGATACAACGACGGGCGAAGAGGCTTTGTATGCACTTACTCGCCAATAAGCTCTTCCACGACATCCTCCAATGCGACAACACCAAGTGCTCCATTGTTCTCTCCGGGGTTCGACGATACCAGCGCGATATGCGAATGTCCCTCCTGGAAGTAGTTCAAGATATCAAGGCAACTTGTCTCCGGACCAGTTTCAGGCAGTGTGGCCAGTTGAAACTCGCTGACCTTTTTCGCATTGTCGGGGTCATATGTGATGAGTGTTTTGACGAGCAACATTCCAACGAAATCCAAGGGGTTATCCGGTTTGTGAACCGGAATCCTCGAGAATCCCGCAGCAGAAATGATCTCCATAGTCCGCTCATCGAGAACCGCCTCGGTCGAAAGGGTGAACACCTGATCCATCGGCGTCATGATACTCTCGACCGACTTTGCCTTGAGATCCAACACTGCGGTAATTATCGTGACCTCGTCCTCGTTCAATCGTTCCGTCGGCTGCGATCCAAGTGACTTGTGTAGTGTGACGAGCGTTTTCAACCCGGATTTCTTGTAAACGACGCCGTGATTTTCGCCTAGGAGCCAGTCGAGGAGCTTTGCGGTCGGCCAGGCGGCGGGGGCGAAGGCATACATGAGCAAGAGGACGACTGGGGAGAGGTAGGCGCCGATTGGGAGGCCGTAGCGGACGCAGACGGACTGGGGGATGACTTCGCCGAAGATAACTAGACAGGTCAGTATAGGGAATCGATGAGAAGGCGTCAGGCATACCGATCAAAACGGTACTCCCCAGGACCGCAGCCCATCCACCTCCAAGCGCCTTGTCCAGCACGATTGGGAGACTCTCGTTGACAACAACATTGCCGAGTAGGAGCGTCACAAGCACCCAGTGCTTGCCCTTGGCGATAAGCTTGAGCACAGTCCGTGCATGCTTCTGCTCGTGTTTCTCGCCCGAAGTCGCCAGCACCTGGAGGTGAACGGCATCCTGGCCCATCAGCCTAACAGAGTGTTAGTCTTGGGGAAACGGCTGCCGCAGGGAATGCTGAAGTACGCGATGGTTAATCCAGCAAAAACACCCCCAATCAGGACCAACGCGACCGCTGCACCGAGGTTGAACCACAGATCGCTGCCATTGACTTGATCTTCGGGGCTCTCCGCATTGTGAGCTGTGGCGACGGCATTCAAAGGGAACGCGTTCCTGAGCGGGAGGTAGAGAAGGATCGAGAGCAATTGCGGAAGGAGAAGAGATCGTGGAGTAAACATTGCTCCGCAAGAGTCGAAGAACCGCCAGTCGGGTCGCTTGAGAGGTGAAAACGAAGTTTCGTGGGCGCCCTACAAGGCTGACGGACGCGAGAAAACGCCTGTCGCCCTACGAGGCGCGCGACATGACAAACAGTGACAAAGAGGCGGCCAAAAGAGTGCCCAGGCGCTTTGAGTGGGTATCAATATGCAGCTTATCCTGCGTGACCAATCGCAAAGGATGATATTGCAGTTCATTGCTGCTGTGTCACTCCACCCCATGCCTGTCTTTACTTGATTTGGCATGCCTCCAGGCAGCAACATTCTTCAACTCCACCGTCAACTGGCCAAGTCATTCGATGAAAGCGTTGTGCCACAGTTTGCACCCTGTGGCGCAACAGGACCCCTCCTCGCTGTGATTTAAAGCAGAGGGAGGTGGCTCTACCCCAATGCCCACTTTCCCAATTCTCTTCGTTGTTAATCTATCATGTCGTTTCTCAAGAACCTGACCAAGGAGTTCAAGGAGCTCAAGGCGTCTCTATCCGGCGACGGGGACAAGGAGAAGGAAGAGAAGAAGGAGGAGAAGCACGAGAGCACGGAGGGGCAACGTGGTAAGTAGTCAGGATAACCTTTCCCTTTTCCTCCACTCGAATCGCTGTCGCCTAATCGTCTGTGGCTCAACCAGCATTCGACCCCGGATATGGAGCACCGAACTATGCTCAGCCTGCGCCTGCGCCGTACAACCAGTATCCCCCTCAGCCACTGAGCCCCCCGCAGGGCCCTCCGCTGCCTCCTGGTTGGGTCGCTCAGTTCGACCAAGCCAGCGGGCGCTGGTACTACATCGAACAGGCGACTGGCATCTCGCGTTGGGAGCCGCCGGCAGCGCCCGCACCGTACGGACAGTACGATCATTCGCAGGTTCCTCAGTATGCGGGAGCCTATGGCAGCCAGGGAGCGTATCCCGGACAGCAACCCTATCCGGGTCAGGCACCGTATCCAGGACAGCCGCCATACCCCGGACAGGGTGGGTACTATGACCCGTCACAGGGAGTGCCACCGGGCGGCGACTACTCGCACTCCAAGGGAGAAAAGTCGGACAAGGATGACAAGTCGAAGATGCTTCTCGCGGGAGCAGGTGGTCTGGCCGTTGGCGCTTTGGGCGGTGCACTGGTGGCGAATGCACTCGGTACGTCGATTTAACCTTGGTCCACTCGGGAATGATTCAGGTACTAATGTTTGACGTTTATTGGAACAGCTGATGATTCAGACAACGAAACACACGCGGCCGCTGCTGCCCCACCGCCAGCAAGCGCTCCTCCCCCCGCTGCTCTTCCTCCCGATGAAACCGCCGATGGTGATTCCGTCTCGTCGAGCGACCGTGAAGACGTTCTTGAGGCCCGCCAGGAATATGAACAAGCGCAGCTCGCTGCACAGGACTCGGACGCATCCAGCAGTGAAGAGGAGGCGTTGGAGGAAGCAAGGGAGGAGTACGAGGAGGTTTATGAAGAGGTCTACGACGATTAGCACGATCTTCCATCCTTTGTAGCGAAGTTATGAACCATAGTCTGCGGCGTATTCGTATGGAGGTGAATTTATGAATTGGCGCCAAACAGCCCTACGACGAGATATTCTTAGCCCAGTTCGTTTCTCTAGCTGAGTCAACCAATCTGACTTTGGTGCTTAGCGCTCGGTTGCCGTAGGCTGTGCAGCGATTGGCCAGCGTGCCTGTCTTGGGCTGCAGCAAGTGTCTGCTTGGCGCTCGCAACAATTTAATCCTGCTGCCTGCTAGGGCTGAGCGCGTGCGTTTCTAAGCTTTATCAACCTCTTGAACCTCCTCTCTCTTGGTCCCATTATCCTCAATCCTCAACACGATGTCTTACCAACAACACCCGTACGAGCAACAGGGGCATTACCCCCCGCCGCAGCAGTAGTAAGTCCAGCAGCCAATCGATGCTCATGGAAATTTGGAACCAGGCAGCAGCTAACCAATTTTTTCTTCTCGTGCCTCTAGTGGCTATCCTCCGCAGGGCCCACCCGTAAGTTTCCTGTTTTCTTGTCAACTGTCAATCGGCGAGATCAACTTATGACGATTCAAACGATAGATGCAATACCAACAACCTCCTCAGACAGTTATAGTCCAAGAAGAGAAGAAGGACAGAGGCTGCCTCGCTACCTGGTACTTCCCGTCCATTCCAATCATTCTTCATCGGGCAGATATTAACTAGTAATAATAGTCTGGCTACGATATTCTGCTGCTGGCTGTGCGGGGAGACGTGTGAATGCTGCTTCGACTGCCTGACATGCTGTTGCTGATGACGTTGTGGAATTGTCTGATCTCTCTGGCTTGTGCGGATTACAGGCGAAATGGTTTCTTTTCAGTTTATGATGACTAGTTGGCTCATACCCATGACGATCGATCGGACTCTCTGTCCTACGCTTGAATCTGTTTTACATTTTGTGTTCTATCGATGGTGTCATGATCCTTGAATTTTCGAATCCTGTTTCCTATCAGTTGAAGCGCAAATTAACTGAGAATTGGTTATCGCACGCGGCGAGACAACCAAGAGAATGGGTCCGAACGGGAGCATGACCCTAAGTTACCTAACCTCGCGGGAATATCTGATACATTCTGACTCCATCTTTGAACGGAGGCTCTCTACTGTATCGAGAGGGTAATCAATAAATGGTGAAGAGTCGATCGCTCGCGGATCATGACCTTCGGAATAAGCTGACCAAACCTCGCCGTTTTCGAAGCTTTGAGGCTGAATCATCGCAACCTGAGTTTTTCGAGGTGTGTCTTGTCTGCTGTTCTGTTTTTTTCCACTCGTTAAGAGTCGCCAACGTGCCTATGGTGTCTGGATGATCTGAGCCGAGGACCTCCAGACGGAGGTCTGCACATGTCTGCATAAGCGCTATGGCGTGTGAGGTCCTCCCCACTTGGTCCAAGGTACGGGCAAGATCATGCATGCTGTTGAGAGTACTGGGATGCGCGAGACCAAGGATTTCTTTCTGAGCCTCCAGTGTTTGGTCTCCTAGCTCTTCTGCTTCTTTCCATCGTTGTTGATAGTGGTAAGTAAACGCAAGACTGGCCATGGTGTTGAGCGTTTCCGGATGCTCTGATCCGAGGACCTTCTTCCTGATATTTAATGCCTGGAGCTGTAGTTCCTCTGCTTCGGTCCATTTAGATTGACACTGGTATGCATGTGCGAGGAATTCCATACTATTCAGAGTATCGGCATGTTCCGGGCCGAATACTCGTTTCCTGGTTTCTAGAAGGTCTGCAGCGAGTTCCTCTGCTTCCTTCCATCGTCCCTGAGCCTGATAAAGCGGTACAAGGTGCGATATGCTGGTCAAAGTCTCGTGATGCCTTGGGCCTAGGACCAGTTTCTGTGTCTTGAGTGCTTGCGACACGAGCTCTTCCGCCGGCTTCCATCGTCCTTGGCGATAATATATTATGGCGAGGTTGCCCATGCTGACCAGGGTAGTCCGGTTCTCCAGCCCTAGTACCTCTTTCCGGGCCTCGAGTAATTCAGCTCCCAGCGTTTCGGCTCTCTTCCACTTGCCTTGGCACATATAGTTAAACACCAAGCTGCCCAGGCAAGTCAATGTGGAGAGATGCTTTGGGCCGAGCAGCCGTGTAGACATCTCCGTGGCCTCTGCCAACAGTCCTTCTGCTTCGCCATACCTCCCCTCATCACACAAGCACGTCCCGACGTGGTACATAGTGCCGGTATATTTTTCATGCTGGGTCTGAAACGCGCTATCGTTGAGCAGAAATAGCGCATGCGGTAAATAGGACCTCTGAAGCTCACGATTGGTTGGCTTATTCTCCGGGAAGACCTCGTCCAGTCGGTTCGCCGTTTTTGTGAGATACACCTCGTATCGACCCTCCTTTCGCAGCCAGTTTCGGGTTGCCAGGTGCACCAAGCGATGTAAGGTGATTTTACGATTGCCAGGATTCATGGTAATTAGTGAGTACGCGCTGAGGAGCCCGAGAGCGTCGGCCATCTGGAGCTTAGATTTGGGCGGAAGCAATGATTGCGGGATATCACGCGGATTGACACATGCCATGAATTGTAGGTATTCAGCAGCGAGTCCGTTCAACTTCTCAATCTGGCTGAACGACACCAGCCACGTCTTGGCTACAGGATTCTGCGCGTCCTTGTACCGCCGCTCATCCATAAAGTCTTTGCTTAAGAGCTCAACGACATCTGTCTCCTGTTCCTGTAGAAGGACTAAGTAGTCAGAGACTGTGATGCCCTTCTTGTTGATATACGCCGTAGCCTGGCTGATGGCTAGTGGGAGAAATTCGAGTTGTCCAAGCAATTCGATCATGGTCTGATGGTCATGAGGTAGATTGCTGAGAAGAGACTTTTTCAGAAACTCCACCCCCGACTTTTCGTCGAGTTGGCGAACATCTACGATGTCGGAAGATACCAAGTCGACGGCTAGCTCTCTATTTCGGGTGGTGAAGACGACATGGCCTTGCTTGTTGGATGGAATGTAGTCTCTTAGTGGTGGGTTATTATCCGTGCCATTGGTCCACATGTCAGTATCGTCGGCATTGTCGAATATAAGGAGCCACTTTGTACTAGCTTGTTGGAAGTACGTCTTCAGCTGCTGTTTCACCTCTGTTGGTTTTACGACCTGGATCCCAAGCATGTCGGCGATAGTCAAACAGGCCTGTTCAACGGCCTCGTAGCTGGTGCATGGGATCCAGAAGATGGAACAGTCTAACTCTCTATCTCGCATGCGGTAAGCAAATTCGAGCGCAATTTGGGTCTTCCCAACTCCTCCTAACCCCGCAATGGCGATCTTTGTCGGTCCATCTGGGTGAGACATCATGTCCTCCACTTGGTCGAGCTCACTCTGCCGGCCGACAAACCGCATGTTACGCTCAAATGGGACCATCAAGTGACGTGTCGTTCTCGCATCTAGTACTATTAGTATGATGCACGGTATGATTGAACGATCTTCTAACCTTCTTGCTTTGTCGGCATCCAGTATTCCAAGAACGCCTTTGCCGCCGACGCCCCAGTTGCCGCCGCATACGCTTGCCATAATTTGTTTTTATGACTATCGGCGTAGTCACAGACGCCTTTGATAATAATACAAGGGACATTATCCCACACTCCTGAACCTTCCATCTCAAAGCCAATCACTTGCTCCTTCCGGACGATTTCATCGCGGTGCTGCCCAGACTTCATCACTGTATCCGCGGAGGCGACCGTCCCGATGTATATTGAGGGCCGAGTGGCTTTCGCCACCTTTCGACATCTGATCGCTCGGCCTTTGTCACAGATGAGCTCATCACAGTTCTGCCCCAACGCGACATCGCAGATTTCGTCGTTTGAGCGGTTATTCAAGCAGGAGCAGCCAGTAGGAACTGATCCAGGGATGTAATGCTTATGAACGTACGATGACTCGAAGAGGATATCTGTGACTCGGGGATGCTGCCATCTAGTTCCTGTTTGCTGAAGTGTTTGAAGGTATTGCTGTGTCTGCTCCTGAAACTCCCGGCGCGTGTTCTCCGCACGAAGACCGTTCAGAAGTGTCCGAATCCTTCGAACCGGCCGCCCGAACGTGTCTTGGATATGGCCGGTCTGGCGTCGAAAGCCCCCTGGATACTGTTTGCCGAAGTCGTACTGGAGTACGGAATCGCTAATGATCACGTCGCCAAGGAATATGTCTTCATATCTCGGCGGTGGTGGGCCGCCTCCACAGATGCCCACAACCAGGGCGAGCTCGATGCCCGTGTAGCTCACTAGCAAGCTAGAGGCGACCGCCGCACTCTCTTTTCCCATTCTTCGCATGTAGCATACAACGACGTTGTGCTTCCCAATCCGCCCATTGACATATGCGTTTGCGTCGCCTTGCTGTACACCATAGTATTTTCCCAGTCTGTCATAATGCTCATCGAATAGGGCTTCAACGGCTTCTGCTTCGAGGGGAAGGGCGCAGATAATCGCGATTGTGAATTCTTTGCGGGTTCGTGGGCGCATCGTACTTGAGTGGAGATGATTGATACCGTATTCCTGGCGAGACTTTCTTAGAACTGATGCGAAGTTTGGCTGAAGTCGCAGGAGCCCAGCTATATGAACCTCTAAGCGCCGGGCAGCGAGAGGTAATACTGTGCCAGCTAAGACTGCGCACGTGCCTCGCAGGTTTATGTTTTTTTGCACCAGAGCCTTGCATTACGGCGCTAACCTGTTCACTAAAGAGTAATAATAGCCAATCATTCGTGGACTAATTAGGCATGGGACAGAACAATACCATAAATAGCTATAGCTGAAACTCACCACCTATTATATTATGGAATAGTAGCTAAGCTCTTACTAGCCAATAAAAGGTCTAGACGAGCTCGTTCAACACTATTTCTGGAAGTCGCTCCACGAACACCCTATGACAGCTGGTGTAGGTAATAGTATTGTCCTCCTTGAGGCGAGGACAGAAGTCTCGCACAGTTTGGTTTTTATATATAACGATAGGTGGGAAGAAATGAAATCAAGCATCATTTGGCAATGTGTAATCTCAACACCGATTACCTACCTATCTATGTACTCTGACAGACGACCCGCGAATGGAAAGTCCAGTCTGTGCAGGATTTGAATCCCTTTAGGACGAGACATGCTCAGACCCCGGCTTATCTTCCATGTCTCCCTTGTTCGCGTCGCGGACCTTCACAGCCCGTCCGAGGCTCGGACTGTTCTCCATGAGCACCTTGAAGTTGCGCTCTGCATCCCAATTCCAGGGAGTGTTGGCGGCAAACAGCAGATCCATTTCCTCGAGTGTGCGCTGGTTCGACTCAGGGTACAGGGCCCAGACCATGGGGATGGAGATGGCATTGGCTATGCCGAAGATGTACAGCGTTTTTTCACCGATTGCCGAGAACATGACGGGGCAGAGGAGGGTCTGCTCCAGTTAGACTTGCACCGACTGGACTCGCCCGGTATTGACTTGATCATCTCATTAGGGTTAGACTCACCAACCATCCATTCCCAATACTCCACCCCACAACCCCCCACGCATTGCCCTTGGCCCGGACCGCGAGCGGGAAAATCTCCGCGGGGTACAGCCACGGGACGGTCAGCCACGTGGCACCGAAGATGAATGTGAAGATAAACACCATGGACGCGGCTGCTGCGCCATAGGATGCTGCGTGCTCCGCGGTATCAGCTTGTTGGCAGAGGTAGGAGAACCCCCCAGCGAGGAACATGGCGATGCCCTGGCCGACGGAGCCCCAGTAGAGGGTCCAGCGGCGGCCAATCCGATCGAGAGTGAAGACGCAAATTAGGGTTGAGAACTATTAGGGGGAAGAGAGTATCAGTCAGGCGAGCTGGAATGTGAAACGGGGGTCACTGTACGTACCATGTAGAAGATATTGTTCAACCCGCTTACCCACTGGCTCTTCTCTGTGCTGAAACCTGCCATGCGGAAGATAACAGGTGCGTCTACAGTCGCCTCTCATATTAGCTCTGGCCTTCCAGTGAAAACTTTGCCTGAAACCTAGGTTGGCGCAGGCACAAGGTACTTGGGCAACTTACAAATCGTCACCCCAGCAATCCCCACCCATTCCTGCATAATCTGGAGCCACACAACAAGTTGCACGCGGCGTCCAATATGCAGATCCCCTGATCCTCGTCCCGTAATCATCGCGAGGTACGACGTATTGAACTCCCTCGTCTTTTCCAACTCGGCGATATTGCAGATATCCTGGAATTCCGCCTCTGCCGTGACAGCATCACCACGCAGACGGCCAAGAATATACCGCGCTTCCTGCTCACGGCCCATCTTGACAAGCCACCGCGGGGACTCGGGGAAAAACCACACAGCGACAAGGAGGATTATCAGAGGGATGATCTGGAACGCAATGGGAAATCGCCAGCGGAATGCGGAATTACCACCGTCGATGAAGGAAAGGCCGCTGCAGGTGTATTTGTAAGTTATACCAAATACAAACACTTCCATAAGACATCTAGTTGGAAACTCACAATTCAATCCAGTAGGCAACCACAACGCCGAAAATGTTTAGGGTAAACTCCATGGCAATGAACTGGCCTCGGGAGGTATACTCGGCGGCCTCGGTAGCCCAGACGGGGACGATTGCATTCAGAATTCCAGTGCCAACTCCGTTCACCAGGCGGGCTGCATTATCATTGCGGTTTTGTTAGTATGCGAGGCTCGACTCCCCAAAGAGGACGAAGAAGAAGTAGAGAATATAAAGCAAAAGGAGGACACACGTACCACAAATAATCCAAACATGATCCCCCGCAGAACACTGAAGGGCAGCGCCGACAATCGCCCAAACCGCGCCGACAGCAATAGTCATGATACGTCCAAACTTCTCTCCAAACCATCCGCCACCGAGCCCTCCAACCAAGGTACCCAGGTAGTACACAGAGACAATCCCTCCCTGCAGGAGACTGTCCGTGATGACCGGCACGTTGTGGTCCCCGTCAATGGTGGCCGTGTGACCGATGCCCATCAGCTCAATGTAGTCCTTGGCATTGTTGACGCCGCCCATCATGCCCTGGTCATAGCCGAAGAAGAAGATGGACAGGCCGGCGATGCAGTTGATGGCGATAAGGAGGCTGCGTTTCTCGAGCTTGTGGACGATGTTCCACCGGTGGATTGTGGAGTTGGACTCGCTCATGGTTGCTGCTGCGAGAGGTAGTAAGTAGGTAGGTGCATCAATCGGAAATCAAAAGAGGAATATATGCAAGGAGAGTTGAAAGTGGTGTAGACAATGGGATATGCGATGATCCAACCGGGTTTATATACCCTGATACGCACTGGTAGCTACTGTGATCTCAGCCCTCCGCGCCCCAGACTTACCCCGACTTGAAAAGAAAAGCCGGGGATACGACGGAAAAAAGCGCCATTCTGTCCGTCTGCGCTAATTTTTCGAGGGTGGGCAAACGTGCAGTGTTCGAAACGGTGCCCTGGGTCGTGACGGGCAAAACGCCGTTTTGGCCGTTGGCAGTGGAGTCCAAGTCGCTCGGTGGAGCGTCGTTCCCCACTTGAACCGATTCAGCTTTCGTAGCTACAACATACCGTTCCAGAACTCTAGATACTAGTTGTGAGTCTACAGGTTGCACGGAGATACAGTACGCGGAGCCCGAATAAAAAAAGAAATTGACGTGAGCACGGGGAGAGAGGAGTGCACAGGGTCCCAGGGGAATCTACAAAGTACATAAGGTAAGTGGCAATCCGATGATATATCTTCCTGACTTTGCATTTCTCAACATATAATCGAGCACCATAACTGGTGATCTGTTCAGCCATGGGATCCCTATCCGACAACAACACAGTAAGCCGTTCAACAAAGCCGTAATGCACACAGAAGTTATACATCTAACACAAATCAAACAGAATCCCTCCCTCGTCCTCGAAAAGGTCCAAAGTCTGAAATTCCAGGACCGGCCAATACCACAGCTTCAAAGCCCGTATGATGTTCTGGTCGCTGTCAAGTTCACTGGAATCTGCGGCAGCGATGTGAGTTTCTAGTCTCTTTTCATGCCTTGCCTGTTACAATGCACAAATGTTTATGTGTCCATTTGCAAGCGTGATGTCTAGCTAACAAGCTCTCGACTTGCATTATTATAGGTTCACTACTGGCAACGCGGCAGCATCGGTCCCTTCGTCGTAGAACAACCCCTCGTCCTCGGCCACGAGTCCTCCGGAATCGTCACGCAAATCGGCTCCAAAGTCTCAACTCTCCAAATTGGCGACCGCGTCGCGCTCGAACCCGGAATTCCCTGCCGCCGCTGCACCCTCTGCAAAGCCGGGACCTACAACCTCTGCCCTGATATCGCCTTTGCCGCGACACCACCATATGACGGCACTCTGGCGAAATACTACTGTCTGCCGGAAGACTTGTGCTATAGGCTCCCTGATACCGTCAGTCTGGAAGAGGGCGCGCTCGTCGAGCCGCTGAGCGTCGCAGTGCACCTTGTCCGGCAGGGCGCCGTGAACCCACGATCCTCCGTTGTGGTATTCGGCGCCGGGCCCGTAGGGCTGCTGTGCTGCGCGGTGGCTAGGGCTTTTGGGGCGCCGAAGGTTGTTGCGGTTGATATTCAGCGCAGACGGCTGGAGTTTGCGCATGGGTTTGCGGCGACGGGGACCTTTCTCCCGGCGGCAGACAGCCAGTCTTTAGAGAATGCAGATGCGCTGCGCCGGGAGAATGGTCTTGGACTCGGCGCTGATGTGGTCATTGACGCGTCGGGGGCCGAGGCCTCGATCCACACGGGGATCCATGTCCTCAGGCCCGGGGGCACGTATGTACAGGGGGGTATGGGCCGGGATGAAGTGCGGTTTCCCATCACGGCTGCGTGTACTAAGGAGCTGAAGGTCAAGGGGAGTTTTCGGTATGCGAGTGGGGACTACCAGCTTGCCATTCAGCTCATTGCGAGTGGGGCGGTCAGGGCTCGGGATCTGATCACAGGAGTTGTCAAGTTTGAGGAGGCAGAGCGGGCGTTTGAAGATGTCAAGGCCGGCAAGGGGATCAAGACGCTTATTGCTGGTGTTGAAGACTGACCTTGGAGCTGAGGTTGGGTGTGAATATAGACTCGAAGTACGACATGTATCGAAATGAATAGTCCCTTTTTTTCATCATAGTACCTCTATGCAGAGGAATTTGTTCTGTATATACCCAAAAGCATAAAACCACGTCTCCAGACTCTCTAGCATAAAAGCTTTTCCCTTGGCGAGGTTGAAAGTTGAGATATCAAGTCCTAGAGATCACGACTCCAGCACCTATCACTCCCCAAGCTACTTGTTATTATGCTATTTTCCTTGGTTTCATCAAAAGTCGGGTTGACCCGCTCAGCGACAAGATCGAGTCTAGCCTCTAGCTCGGGCAACCGAGCACAACTGCGTCTGGAACCATTTTTGCGGAGAATGGGCGAAACGGCGTAAATGCCCGAACAGTCACTGGCTCCACTTGGAAGCGACAAGACGGGCTGGACGGCGAAAACCCCGTGATTGCCAGGTTCTAGAATCTGGTAGCCACGAACAATGGCCAGACAGTAATGTGCAAGGCCGGCGACGGACAGCTCAGCCTAGAGATGGAAGGACGCGTTCTGTATCAAATGATTTTATATTTGGCTCTTGCACTCTCGGGGCTTTCCCACCTGCTTCCTGAAACTTTCTCTTCCAAACCCACCCCCAATCCGAAACGATGCAACTCCTGAAATCCTACTACATCGGCGTGGATGTCGGAACGGGCAGTGCCCGGGCCTGTGTCATCGACGACACCGGCGACATTGTCAGTCTCGCTTCCGAGGATATCGGCCTTTGGAACCCCCAGCAAGAATACTATGTACGTGCTGTATCTAGCTCTAGCGATGCGATCCACCCACAGTTGAACGATGGCCTTTGGCCTGCATGTCGCGGGAACAAACTGCACTGACCCAACTGACTGAGACATTCTGCATAATCGCATTAGGAACAATCCACAACCGACATCTGGCGCAGCATCTGCTCATCCGTGCGCCGCGCCCTCGCCGAAGGGAATATCGACCCCGACAAAGTCCGCGGCATGGGCTTCGACGCAACGTGCTCACTCGCGGTATTCAACAGCGAGACCGACAAGCCAGTCTCCATCAGCAGCCCCGGATTCGACACGGACCGCAACGTGATTCTCTGGCTGGACCACCGCGCGATGCGCGAGACAGAAGAGATCATCAATGCGACCGGCCATAAGGTGCTTCGGTATACCGGGGGGAAAATGTCGCCCGAGATGGAAATTCCCAAGATCCTCTGGTTGAAGAGGAATATGGCGGCGGATGTCTTTGCGAAATGCAAGTTTTACGATTTGGTGGATGCGCTCACGCACATTGCCACGGGTGGAGAGGAGACGAGGAGCCTCTGCAGCCTTGTCTGCAAGCAGGCGTACCTTCCCAAGGGGGTCGAGGGGAGTACGCAGGGCTGGCAGCGGGACTTTCTCGAGGAGATTGGATTGGGCGATTTGGCGGCTCGTAAGTTTGAGCAGATTGGTGGTGTTGACGGAGATGCAAGTTGATCGCCCACTCTACTATGGGGTGATCAAGCAGCTGACTTGGTGATTCTAGACTGGACAGCATCTTCACGCTGGAGATCTCGCAGGGGTACTCTGCGATAAAGCCGCAAAGGAACTCGGTTTGCCGGCGGGAATCGCTATCGGCAGCGGCGTCATCGACGCATACGCAGGCTGGATAGGAACAATCGGCGCAGACGTCGACCTCGACGAGGAGAATGAAGAAGTAGAACAAGAAGATAATAACTCAACTGCAAAACCAAAGGACCGACAGCGGTCGAGAGTATTTACCCGGCTGGCAGCCGTCGCAGGCACCTCCACGTGCCATCTCGCCATGTCCGCGCGTGCAGTCTTTGTCGCGGGGATCTGGGGCCCCTATCGCGATACAATCTTCCCAGGCTGCTGGATGGCAGAAGGCGGCCAGTCGGCGACGGGGCAGCTGCTGAAACATGTTCTGGAATCCCACCCAGTGTACAAGCACGCAGTTTCTGCTGCGGATGAGCTGAAGATGAACATTTTCCAATTCCTGAATGGCCACCTGTATGCGATGGCCCGGGATAGCCAGGCCTCGAGCATAGCATACCTCGCCCGCCACTTCTTTTTCTACGGGGACTTATTCGGCAACCGCTCCCCACTAGCAGACTCCACGATGACTGGGGCGATCGTCGGCCTCACAAGCGACACATCGCTCGACGGGCTCGCCATTCACTACTACGGCACGCTAGAGTTCATCGCCCTGCAGACGCGCCACATCGTCGAGACGATGAACGCATCCGGCCACGCCATCCGCTCAATATTCATGTCTGGGTCGCAGTGCCAGAACGAGATTCTGGTGAATCTTATCGCGTCGGCATGCCGCATGCCTGTTGTGATTCCGCACTATGTCACCGCGGCTGTCTGCCATGGGGCAGCGATTCTTGGTGCAAGAGCAGCAGCATTGGCAGCAGGTGGTGGTGATGGTGCAGGCTCAAACGCTACTCCTAAGGGCGAGCCACGAGTCGACCTGTGGGAGGTGATGCAGAACATGAGCAAACCGGGCAAAGTATTTTATCCGACGGAGAGGCAGGATGAGATGGCGCTGCTTGCGGTCAAGTATCAGGTGTTTTTAGACCAGGCTTGTAAACAGAGGGAGTATCGCTCTTTGGTGGACAGAGCTCTTAATGAATGACTAAATAGATTGGGAGCAAGTAATGGGATGACGCATTAGTTGAAGGATATATTGTTATTAGTATTTGCGCGATGGCCATCGCTGCGATTTGAAAAGCTTCATTACTCGTAAAAGGCGTTAACCCGCCCAAAGTAAGTAAGATTCAGACTTGGACTCCTTTGCCATTGAGATATTCTTTTCTTCCACGTAGGGCATAATGCTACACAATGGTGCGTATTATCCCGTTTCTTCGATCAGCTCAATCAGCACCTGTCTCGCGCGCTTGATATCCGGAGCTTCATCCTCCCAGTACGTCAGAGCCTCAAGAGTCTTGGTGAAATGACCTCTTAGATCTTCTTCAGCAAGGTCAAACCCCGGCACATCCAGATTCCCACTCTTCACGAGCGCAATGACAATCAGCGAGGCGGTCACCAGGGCTCGGAGGTCGAACCAGATGCCGTGGTGGCGGTGGCGGAGACATCGCGCCTGGAGGATTTGCATGCAGCAAGCGAAACCGGACTGGGCCAGGGCTTGCATCGATGCTGCCTCACCCGCGGTGAGATTGGAGGGTGCTGGTGCTCCAGTGGTCATTGGGTGATGGATGACAAAGTAGAGAAATGGTTGGTATAGCCAGAGCCGGATTTCGAGCAAGCGGTTGCCGATGGCCCAACTGAGTTCTAGGGAGATCGAATCGTGCAAGTCATGGTTGCTGCCATGTCCTCCGCCTGCAGCCGTTGCATGACCTGTTGGGCTATTGGCATTATTTCCGTAGTACTGCATCGCGGGAGGCAGGTTCGCCGCCCATGCATTGATTTGCGACTCGAATTCCAGCGCAATGGGAATAAAAGGCTGGAGGGTCGACCAGGTCGACGCAGGCCTGTTACCTCGGTAGAAGGCGTTGAGAACGCGATTTCCGATGCGTCGCAGCGCAACCTCGGTCAGATAGTAGTACCAGCTTTGCTCTTCATCGAAGAGTTGGATAATATGGCGGCGCGCTTCAAGATCCGGTCGGTCGAATCGCGGATGCTGCTGAGTATGTGCAGTGCGGCGATCCTCGTCGAGCAAGGCGGGCGGGAATTGGTCGTTTCCGGGATAGTCGTCGGAGAGGGTCGGCGGGGTCGGAAACAAGGTAGGGTATTCGAATTCCGCTATTGCAGATTGTGGCAGTGGAAGCTCGACGCGTATCTCGACCTCGGATTTGAAGCATGACCAGTACAGACTTTGCTCGAGTCGGCGAGCCACGGAATCATGCTGGGTTTCTGCGTCGTGTGCGGACATGTCATCGATACTGAGACCCTCTATGAGTCGGAGACGGAGCCGGTAAAATGTGGAAGCTTGCGAAAAGTGATTCCAGGCTGAAAGTGGGCGGAAGGTGTACATCAGGTAGACTGCAATGTAACCAATCAGCTGAGAAGAGAAACATTTCGGCAAGGGATCCAAGCCATACCACCAGCAAAGAAGTGACACTGCGCGCCTATAACTGAATGGCGTAGGAGGCCGATTCGACGACAGGCCAGTACGAAGAAAGTCTCCCCATCGCGCAAGTCGGCCGCCGACACGGGAATGGAGGAGCACGGTCTCGGTTGGTCGTGAAATACTCTCTCCATTTGCGGAGCGTTCATCGAGTGGGTAAACGGATGTGATATACTCCCAAGCGCACAGGCCAGAAGCACAAGGCAAGAGTGGGCATCCCATTGCAGGCCAAATTCAGCAGCCCGTCGCCCCGACTGGACGAGAGCTTCCAAGTCCAGAATAGGGTTTTTGGTATGCACGTTCTGGATGAACCGGTCGACTAACGCGGGGATATTCTCAGTTGGAGGAGACTGGAAGCCACTGGGAACAATCCAAGTGTCGGTTTGCCTGTTGCTCTCGCCCCCATGCGGGGACTGGAAGAGCGTAGTAACTAGGGAGCTGTCGCGGAACCGTCCACCAAAGATGGGCCATGTGAGGACGGTGTCTGCACTTCCGCCACATGCAGGGACTTGCAAATAGTCCCGCTGCGACTCGGCAGCTCCAGTGGCGAAGCCTGTATTGATGCCGCACTCCGAAGGTGGACAGATCTGTGGGAAAGCATTCGCATTCGGATTCGCATTTGTGCTGACACCCGAGGTAAGCAGGGACCTAATATTCTCAACCTCACGAGACAATTTCTCAAGTTGCTCGGTTACTCTGGTCATGTTATGGTCCCTGCGCGTTGGATATTAGCAGGACACCTCGCTGCTCGAAGAAAGACTATGTTACTCTTTTTCATGCTCTCCACGTTCAGCGTAGGCGCAAGGAAAGTCGTTGGCCTGGCAGAATCCGCATGCTGGGCGTGCATTGTCACAGCGGACTTTGCGTTTTCTGCAGGTTTGGCAGGCTGCTGCCCGTCGTCGCATTGCTCGTGACATACTTGGGCCACGGACAGGATGAGGACTGTCGAGTATTTCCGAAGTGCTTGCCGTTTTGTATAGTGAGATGATTAGCCCAGCCACAAAGTACAAGTGACGAACGTATTTTCTTCGTCCTGCTGGCTGACTGGGTCACATGATCCCCCACCCGTATGGATCGAATTGACCAACAATCTCAAATTCGTGGAAATTTAATTATGTAACAGACATCCAAATTAGGCAAGGCACGTGAGCTACAACCATAAAAGCTCTCTCTGCTGAGATTTTGTCGAACTTCCGCAGCGTACGTAATATTTGGTACACCCCTTGAAATATGAAGGTCTGATTCCTTGAATCTAGGAGCAATCCTGCACTAAATACTAAGGAAACAAGGAGTAATCCAACTAACCAAAATAGGAAATAGGAATGATACGAGGAATGACCGAGCGGACGCTGACTAACGGTAAGTTCAGCGTTGAAGCGCAATACCGAGTACATAGCTCATCCGAGCTCACCGCCAAGCTCATATGAGTGTCACCCCCACACACGTGACGCCAAGATTATTAATAAGCAGAATGTCTCAAGCGAGATTAAAAAAAATTACTGAAATCTTCTTGAAATCTAATATTATTCTTCCTCTTTATCTCTAAACTCGCGAGAGGCTTAAGCAGTTAGTAACTGCTTATGATATACTTTATTCTCTATATCCTGACATGGAGTCTCCTACGCCTGTAATTAACCTTGAGGACTATATTGACCCAGAGATTATTGGTATGGTTGAAGGTGTAAGTTACTTTAATCTAACCACTTGCTAAGTAGTTAGGAACTGATAAGTACCTTAGGAAGAACATATTCCAATACCTATTACTCAGGCTAAGAGCAACCCTCTTACGGCTCTTACTTTTGAGTATATTGATGACCTGCCTGAGTACCCAACAAGTGATATACATGGCTATGCATATGTTGTTGCTAGTAGGGGGCGATCGTAAGCAGAGCTAGAGGCAATGGTACATGATGTAAGTGATTTCTAAGTGGTTAGGAACTGGTTAGACTCTAATAGTTACTTAGATATAATATGCGAAGTTTCAGAAATATGGATCAAAGCGACCAGTTTTCTACCCATTTTTTAATTATTAGGTTAAGAAATTTCCTATGAAATGCTCTAGTATTTAATGTTGCGAGTTCCTAGCCCCGCGGCTTAAGACATATCATCATACTACTGTTGATGAGAGTGTCTGGAAGGAGATCCAAAAGCATCAGAGTAGTATTCAACTACTTGAGGAGGATGTGAGTAAGAGAAATGCATATAGGTATGTAACTGGTTACTAAGTGGTTTATAAGTAATTACTAATAAATCTAAGCTACTACCGGTCAAAGATTACATTATTCAAGAAGGGTAATGCATGTATAGATCAGCTTCCATACTGCAAACCTGTTTTCAGGCGGTATACTCGAATGGTAGGGAATAGTAGGTCTAGCTAGTTGCTAACTACTTGCTAACTACTTATAGAACGTGAATGGAACATATACTCCATATATTGGATGTATTAATGATTCTGGTGAGCCCTTAAGCAAGCATCATCGAATGCCTATCCAAGGCCACACTACCTTGGATCTTTCATTCCTTGAGGACCTTTTTAATAATAATGCTATGCCACCAAGTAAGGAATATGGTTTATTTAAACCAATGCAATCTAGAAGGAAGTTTTATGGTAAGTGGTTTCTTACTACTTAGAAACTGCTTATTAACTACTTATTAGAACGGGATCATCCACAAGGACCTGGGCAACTAGTACATCTTAGCTGTGATGTTACTTTTAATGCCCTAGTGCCTGTGGATATAAGTGAATGTCCTTATATTCTCTTCACATCTCATGGTGTTCATAAACATCCTCCACCTCCTCCATCAAAGGCTCCAGAGCGCATCCTTCAACAGGTAAAAGAGATTATAAGGGAGATTAATGATCCTAGTATGACAACAGGTAAGTAGTTCCTAAGTACTTAATAACTACTAGCTAACTACCCAAGCTAAATTCCTTCGGAGTCCCCAGCTTGAGCGTTTCTGCCTACAGTATAATTCATTAACCTTAACAGAAATTCATACGAGTTTCTGTAATAAGGATCGTATAGCTGCAATTATCCAGAAGCAGCGATTACTTTCCTATCCTGCTGGACAGGATATTAATGGATTAATATTCCTACAAAGCATGAATACTTACTTAAAGGTAAGCACTTACTAAGTGGCTTAGAAGTGGTTATTAATTACTATATCTTTTAGGAGTATATCCAAGAATATTATCATGACCATGATAGTACTATGATATTCTGTGCCTATAAGAGTCAGCTTGAACTACTAGCCAGCTTACACTCCTTCGAGGTTGATATGTCATACAAGCGGATTCGAAGCAAGGAGATGAATGAGGTTGTATTTGCTACATTCCTTCCAGATCAAGCAAAGGGTAAGTACTTACTAAATGCTTTCTTATTGCTTAGTACTAATACTCTTTAGTTATTACACTTCTCCGAGTCTTTATGGATACAGATAGTACAGAGGGCTATTATCTCTTATTTAAGCGTACCTTTATGCTTTTAGAGAAGATTACTGGCTCTCCTATCTTATTTGACTACTTGCATGGTCGTGGCATTTATGGGATTATTGTTGACATGGATTCAAAGCAATATAGTGGTAAGTACTTGCTAAGTGGTTAAAGAGTACTTATTAATTATTTTAGGCCTCGGGCAGTATCTCGCGGAGATTGACCCTAACAAGCATGATAGTACATGGCAACTACAACATGTTATTATGTTTTGTCGGGTTCATTTCCAGCGTAATATCCTCAAGGCCATTGGATTACAAGAGAAGGGGTCAGCCCTATGGAGTCGAATGATGGAATTACTTTCATGCCAGTCAGAGGAGCAGTATGATGAGATGGTGCGGCTGTTAATAAGTATAAGCACTTACTAAGTACTTGCGCACCACTTGCTAACTACTTTAGAATATGAATCCCCCGCCGTACAGAGTTGGGCTATCCATAAAAAGGCAACAGTGATTAAGGCAGGCCTAAATAAGGCCTGCTCTAAGATTAAGCCTACTTATTATGATAAGCTTCGAAATCATACTAATGCGGTGGAGCAGTCTCACCATAAAGCAAATGCTCAAGGGAGATATCTTACACTAGTTGAAGCAGTTAAGAAGTACTTACTAGCTGCCTACCTACTTTTTACCTTTTACTAACTTATTACTAGTTCCGCGAAGCTTGATAAAGATGATATTTTACAATATCAAGGCTTCCTAGACTTTAATATCCATCATGGCTACCAGACTGCTAATATGGAGGCGTATTACATACGAGGTGACCAAAGAACAGGTAAGTACTTGCTACCTAGTTATTAACTACTTAAACTAGACTAACTCTTATTAAAGGTAGTCGAAAGCGGCAGAGATCTTCTCAAGGAGCTAGGTCAAGCAGCCAGAGTAGCTCTAGCCAGTGTGTCCGTTCTATATCACAGCATTCTACTCAACATGAAGATACGCAGTAAGCTAACTACTTACTAACTACTCTATTACTAGCTAATAATTACTTAGATCTCTTATTTCTACATCTAGCCTTCGCCGAGTTGCCTCAGCTAATAGCATGACACTTAATAATCATCACAAAGAGCTAGAGCTTCGCTAGTTTAAGGCAAGTATTAAAAAGCAAGAGGAAGAGGTACGTCAGAAGTAACTTAAGAATAAGAGGGTAGAGCTAGAGCTTATGGAAAGGCGTATGAGGATTCAAGAGGCATAAGAAAGGGGGGATAAGTAGTTACTAAGTAACTATTAATTACTTTTCTTATAGAGTTCCTTGCCTAGAATAGCATGGGTTTAGCGACTTGCTAACTACTTATTAGCCACTTAATGTTTTTAACCTTATAGATAATATATACTAAGGAAAACAAATTTTAAGTGGTTAGAAAGTAGTTAGATTTTTAATCCTCATTACGTAGTATATATTATATATATATACTAAGTATAAAGTAGTAAAGGTTTTAAGTGGTTAGAAAGTAGTTATAGTTTATTACTTGCTAATTACTTATTAGCTAAGTACAAGATCTTAAAGTGCTCTAGGTAATTGCTATGCAGTCCTTAACTGCTTGGTAAACAGTTGCTAAGCAGTCTCTTCCCCGTTCGGCTCGGGCTGGGGCACCTCAGCTTCCTTAGTTGCAGCACGGGGGTGCAGGTCGCCACAGTTGAACAAGACAAAATGGTCGCATTTGTTGATATCCTTGCAGCAGTTGACACGGCTACCACAGGACTTGCAAGGCACAGAGTGCCCCATGCGAACCACCTCAGCTCTCATGTTGGTGACATGAACCTGAAGTTTAAGCAGTTAGTAAATGGTTTAGAAGTAGTTAAGAAGTACTTACAGAACCGTCTTTCTTCTTGGGGAGGGCAGAGAGGGCCCTAGGGGCGGGGCTTGGGCTTGTGGTAGCCCCAGTGGTAGTTTTGTCAGGGTCAACACCAGCGAACAGCTCCTTATACCACTCTGAGTAGTTGATAAGCAGTTGCCAAGTGGTTAACAAGTAGTTAGGATACACACTAGCCGCCTCATCAATGGTCTCCTGTGAAGCGCGACCCCCAGAATTTCCAACCAGCAGCGAGACATCCTTGTGTGAGCCAACGTGGGTGCGCAGATTATTGGTGGATTTGTAGTTGTGCTAAATAGTTCCCAAGCAGGTAGTAAGTAGCTATCAAGCAGTTGACAAGCAGTCTCACAGTAGCCTTAGAGCAATCGGGGATCCTGCAGAACATCTCGCCGTAATAGAAGTAGAGGTAGTCATCTTCATCCTAACCAGTTCTCAAGCAGTTAGCAAGCGGTTGATGACATAAAATATAACACAAGGAGACCTACCTCTTCATACTCAGGCAGCTCCAGGCGCCCGGCTTCGACTTCGCGGATGTACTACTGGTACCACTTCTAAACCAATAAATTAGTACTTGGAAAGTGGAAAAAAGCGATTATAATAGAAAGGGTGCTTTAATAAGAAGCTTTAAAACGCTTAACTTACATTTTTCAAAAGCGCTGCCATCATGAAGTTGATGGTGCTGGTAAGTGTTTCGAAAGAGGTGACTTGAGTCGAAATTATTCTAGAGCTCAGTTGTGCGTCACCTGACCGCCAAGTGTATTATATAAGCTATTTCGGCTCAAGCGACCGAAAAAACGACACTGGCTGACCTGCAACCTCGAATACTAGCGGTCTCTAAAGGTCGACAGATTTCTAAAATTCGCGTCATCAGGTGATTTCCCCGCCGTGACAGTATCAACGCCCACTGCAACTGGCCTCTTGAGGCAAACAGGGGGAAGGAACATGATGCGTAAGAACTGTATTGCAGGAAGCTATCCAAGGGAGTTCGTGGTGTTGAGCGAGAAGGAAAATTATATCCAAAGCTCGGCTCCCAGAATGAGCCGCATAGGCTTGACATCACAACGCTGTGGTTGCGGCTCAGAGACATGTAGTATGCAAGATCATGCCCGAAAGCGAGGTATTCAGCTCTGGATACCCCATGTCTTCGGGTAATCACAGATACTAGTAGCAGGTAGATAACCAATCTTCATGCGGGAATTGTGTTGGTCGATATTTTAAAATAGGCTCTTATTCAAGTTTAATTTGAAATCTCTTAATCAAGCAAAAAAACCTCGAAGCTCATGATGGATTGCGACTAAATATAGTCAAGAACGCACCGAATTGCGCACCTAGCCCTTCTCCGAGCCTTGAGGCCAGGATGCTCTCATCTGTTCCGTCCTATTAGGGCCCGCGTCCATTTTACCGATTCTGACTATGCTCAACATGCTCAACAAGCTCAATACCCTTCTTGGTGGTAGCAACCTGCTCAAACGCACTCTCGGTGTATCTCGCCGCATTATCCATGCGCTGCCGCTTGCTTACCCTGCGAACCCCCTTCCAGCTGATGAGAGCATTATCTCCATCGAAAATTCCCGACACTTCCTCCAGACTCAGGTTGGCCGTTTCTGGCAGGTACAGGTAGACGACCACAAAATCAAACGCGAGCAGCACGACATAGGTGATGTAGTACCGCCAGCCGATGGAATCCATTGCAATCGGGTTCACGTACCCGTTGAAAATCCCCGCGAGATTCTGCGCCAGGCTAAAGATCATCGATGCCTTGCTGCGCAGCGAGTACTGCGGGATCTCCATGACCAAAGTATACACCGCAGGGGAGAAAAAATGCGACCCCGCTTGGAAGATGAAGATCATGAGCAGGACGGCCGCGGAGAGGCCTTTGTTTTCGTAGTTGGCTTGCTCGGCTTTGGCCGAGCAGATGGTCCAGAGCAGGAACGCAACGAACATGATGCCCAGGGCGATCAGGAGCTGCAGCCGGCGGCCGAACTTTTCAACGGTGCTAACGAAGAGACCCGATGTTAGGATGGACCAGATCTGGAGACCCACATTGATGAGCAGGATCTGTTTCTCGCTTTCGATACCGATGGACTTTAGAACCAGGACCAAGTAGTAGCTCACCAGGGCGTTGCCCTGGAGCTGGCGCACGAATCCGAGGAAGATAATCAAGCATAGTCGGTAGAAGTTGCCTGGTGAGCTGAACCATTGTTGCCATCGCGAGGCCTTGTTCAGTTTCTCGGCCTCGATCGCAGCAGAAATCTCGACCATTTCGTGCTGGACCAGGGGCGAATTCGGATCGCCGAGTCCGTGATACTTGACGAGGATCCTTTCGGCTTCCTCGGCGCGATTCTGGTCCACGAGCCAGCGTGGCGATTCCGGAGTGAAAAAGACCAAAACAATCTGTACCAGTGGTAGGGCGCCTTGGAGTAAACTGGGAAGACGCCATGCCCATGTCGAGCTCATCTTGAAGGTGCCATATGTTGCCAAGGCAGCAATGAGAGCCCCTACTGGCCAGAAAATGGCGATCATGGCAGTGATGACTGCTCGGTGCGTTGGATACGAGACCTCGGCCAGGAGGAGCAGCGACACAACACCAAGAATACCTGTGCCCATTCCGACGATAAAGCGAGAGACCACAAAAGTGTCAAAGTTCTGTGCTGCAGTCTGAACGATTGTGCCGATGATAATGAGGATGGTGCTTCCGAGGAGAGGCCAGCGCCGGCCAAAGCGCTCGCAGAGCCAGAAGGAGATGAATATGGTGATCAGGTTGCCGTACGCGAATCCGTTGGACATGGTGCCTAGTCTTGCGCCCGCAGGGTGGTCAAAGTACGTGGTCCAGGACGGAACCGCCTGGAGGCCGTTCATCATCGACCCATCAAAGCCCGTGGTCGCCAATGCGAGTAGAGCAGAAAAGAGGCCCAGATTGAGCTTGACCAGCTCTGGGTATTGCCACCAGTGCTTGGGCAGTTTTGCCAACGTGTTGACATCGACTCGGCCGGCCGTCTCTTCGGGGTGTTGCACATATTCAGTGCGTTGCCTAGTCTGGCTGTTGGGTGGGTTGTCCATGATAGTAATTTCAAATAGAAATGTAGTTCAGTGAATTACCGATTGCGTTACTTGGTAGTGGACGGTAACCCGCATTTTATGTGATCCAAAAAACTACATGGCGATATTGTATCTACCCCAGAGTCAGACGGCGGCCTGTGCCGACTCTCCACTCGGGACTTTCCTGTTTATGGGCAACCCATGTCAGCATTCCAGGGTTTCTCCGGACTCCAACTCGATAGCAGTGCTCCGAACACCCTGATTCGAGATCCCCCCTGAGGCCTCCGATCTCAAGGTTCAACCACGGAATACAGGTGGCCGAAGAATCGATAATACCCTACGAAGAGCGTCTTCGGATACAGGCGGCATACCGGGGGCTGGCCGATATGGAGGTCCTTATGATTAAACAGGGCACCTACCCTTCCTACAGAACAAGCACGCTTTAATGCTTAGATTGCTGGCAATGGAATACCTCGTATTGCCCTGTCTTAGAATCCTTACCCCAAGATGGCCGACCCCTTTCAGTCTAGCACCTGTATCGTATGATCCTTCCCCTGTCTTACATCCCTTTTCAGTTCGCAGCAACATGATTGCTGCCTGGAACTGCTTTAAAGGAGTCACACTCATCTGGTTGTTTTTTTTCCCACCAATGGCTCCGCAATGTTCCGCCGGTATGTCTGTGACCGTCAATATCCTCGCGTCAATATCTTGACTTTACCGCCGTTAAATAGCCCTCTCTCATCTAAAGTCTGCTGAGGAACCAACAAACACCGCTAAGATGACCGATCCTACAGCTCATTCTTTCACTCCCCCTCCCGAGGGAGACCTGTCCGACCCCAACCTTTTGGAACGACACCGACTGCCTCCCCGTGCCTTCTTTCTCCCACCGGAACATCGTCGCATAAACCTCAACGGCCAATGGCAGTTTTCCTACTTTCCCACACCGACTGCCGCCTGGAGATCCGTCGTGGAGGCAACAACCCCATGGAAACAGATTCAGGTCCCCGGCCACTGGCAGCTACAGGGTTACGGTGCCCCACAGTACGCCAATGTCCGCTACCCGTTCCCCGTCGACCCCCCAAACATCCCCGTGCACAACCCCACTGGGGTCTATCAGCGCCTCGTCGAGATCCCCGAGGATTGGAATAGTAGCCAGTATAAGCTGCGGCTTCGTTTCGAAGGCGTGGACAGTTGTTATCATGTGTATCTGGACAACCAGCTACTGGGATATAGCCAGGTCAGCCGGAATGCGGCCGAGTTCGACATCACCGAACACGCTGCAACCGCGGCCCAGGAGCCAGGGCGGCGTCCTATGAGCCTTCTCGTCTTTGTCTACCAGTGGTGCGATGGATCCTACCTCGAAGACCAGGACCAGTGGTGGCTCTCTGGGATCTTCCGTGACGTGCATGTGCTTGCCTTCCCGGCGGCGATTCATATTGAAGACTTTACACTCACCACCGATCTGGACTCCGCGTACAGGGATGCCGTGCTTACAGTTGATGTCCAGTATGCAGCAGCAACAGCAGCCTTGGTCGCATCACAGGACATTTCCCTCTACATCCAAGTGAGCGATCCACAGAGCAGGGAAGTGGTTGCTGAGGATTCCGTCAGCTTCAAACCATCCACTTCTGGAGCTCACCGGCGTTCCCTGACAGTCTCCAACCCAAAGAAATGGTCCGCAGAAACTCCGCATCTCTACGAAGTCTGCATGAGGTTTTTGAGCCAAGGAGGAGAAGAAGTCGACAGCGTCCGGCAACGCATCGGGTTCCGCAAAGTGGAGATCCTGCGCGGCAACATCACCGTCAATGGCGTTCCAATTCTGCTCAACGGGGTGAATCGCCATGACCACCACCCGCGGTATGGTCGTGCAGTCCCTGTTGACTTTATGCGGCGGGATTTGCTCATCATGAAGCAGCATAATATCAACGCTGTCCGCTGCTCGCATTACCCCAATGCCCCGGAGTTCTACGACAGGTGCGACGAGCTCGGCATCTGGGTCATGGACGAAGCGGACCTCGAGTGCCACGGGTTCATCGAGGCGGTGATCCATGCTGAGAATTATCCCGAGGGTACAAGCTGGAGCGATATCAAGCACAAGTGCTTCTCCCGCTCCTCGGAGTTTCTATCAGATAATAAGTTATGGCGCAAGGCCTATCTTGACCGTGCAGAGCGCTTGGTGAAGGAGAACAAAAACCACACGAGTATTATCATCTGGTCTCTTGGCAATGAAGCCTTCTACGGTTGCAACCAACAGGCCATGTACGACTGGATCAAGGCGTACGATCCTTCTCGGCCGGTTCACTACGAGGGCGATAAGAATGCGGCCAGCGCAGACATGTACAGCTACATGTACCCTTCCATCCGGAAAGTGGAGCACTACGCGGATCTCGAGGGCGATGATTTTGCCAAGCCCATTGTGGTCTGCGAGTATGCGCACTGCAAAGGAAATGGACCGGGCAATCTGCTCGAATACCAAAACCTTTTCCGGACCAAGCGCAGACTACAAGGCGGATACATTTGGGAGTGGCAGGACCACGGCTTGCTCACTACAACGGCGGACGGCGGCGAAGAATACTTTGGGTACGGGGGCGATTTTGGGGAGAAACTGCATGATGACAAGTACTGCATGGATGGTCTTGTGAACTCGAACCACGATCCAACGCCTGGTCTTGTTGAGTTCAAGAAGGTTATTGAGCCGGTCGAGGTCACCCGGAAGGGGGGCGGCCATATGCTGGAGATCCGAAACTGGTATGACTTCCAAGATCTCAGCCATTGTACTGCAACATGGCAGGTTGTCAGATGTGCCGGACCGCTGGTAAAAACGGAACTTGTTGTTGCCAGTGGCGTTTTGTCTCTGCCGACAGTCGAGGCTGGTCAAACTGTGACTATCCCCAGTCCTTTCAAATCGTTCGCACCACCCACCAGTGCCCTCCAACCTGGTGAGGTATTGTATGGCAATTTGACTTTCTCGTTGAAAGAGGATGTCTTGTGGGCGAAACGGGGTCATGAGCTTGCCTGGGCACAGTTTGAACTCGCTCGCAACGAAAAACCTGTCGTATTCCCGGCCTTTTCGACAAGTCGCATCACCATCGACACTTCGAGCTTGGGAGTCCTTTCCGTAAAAGGGACCAATTTTGAAATCACATTTGATACCACCTTGGGCGTCATATCGCGCTGGATCTCCAAGGGATGTAATCTTTTATCAGACGAGGATGGCGGACCAAAGCTTGGAATCTGGCGGCCTCCTACCTGCAACGACCTCCATGGCCATGCTCTGCAGTGGAAGAAGCATGGCCTAGATTCCCTCCAAGTCAGCAATGTCGTCTTCGACTGCGCCGAGAGAGCTGATGATGGCCCCGTCGAGATTACTATCACCCACCGTCTTTCACCCCCGGTAGTCCTGTCAGGCTTCAGTGTGAAGCAAATCTACACAATCGACACCTCTGGCGCGATGACCATCGCCGTCAACATGACCCCCATTAGATCCAACCCAACCTCGCTTCCCCGGATCGGGCTCGATCTATCCCTGAGCTCGGCCTTCGAGCAGGTCGCCTGGCACGGCAAGGGCCCGCACCAGAGTTACAGGGATAGCAACGCGTCCACGCGGCAAGGGATCTTCAGCTCGAAGATCTCAGACCTCGACTTCTTGTACGAAATCCCGCAGGAGAACGGGAACCGGAGCCAGGTCGAATGGGTGACCATAACAGACGCCTATGGGAGTCGTGGTCTGCTGGCTCGGTTCAAGGATAGTAATAATACCACCACCAAATTCAATTTCCAGGCTTCGAACTACTACCCCGAGGATATCACCAGCGCTACACATATTTACCAGCTGACTCGCCAACCCACAACCTACCTGCGTCTGGACTATGATCACCACGGCCTCGGGAATGCGTCCATCAAGCCCTTTGTTTTGCCGCCGTATGAGCTGAAAAACGAGGCTGTGTCTTTTACTGTCGAGCTGCGCACCATAGGATGAGGTGTATTACGAAAAAAAATAGGCCACAATGAGGAAACACGTACTTTGATATTTACATGGTCACCAAGCTTCGTGGATGAAGATGCCGAATGTTATCGAATCTCGTCGGAAGTGGGCGCTTTGCATTGAGTTGAAGTCTTTATCATTCCATTTAGTCTGGTACATGCATATATATACAAACAAAAAGTAAAAAAAGACATGCTGAAAATATACTGAGTGGTCTAATAAAACACAGCCACTGCTTCGCAGGAACGGTACTCTGGTTCGTAAACCAGCAGCTCTCCAAGGTCTCCCAGTCCACCGACATAGCTACGTGAATAGCGGACGTATTCCATCTCACTCCAAGCCGCTTGCGATCAGAAACAGTCCACAGCCTTACGTAATTTAATGATATATAGAATGTACTCTGCTCTTTATTCTTCCCTCACAAGGTCTATCCTACTATACATATATATATACACTCCATTAATATCCCCTATATCTTTAAAACCACAAATACAAGTGCTCGCTCCATATGTAGTTACACAGGCGGTACGTATGTACAGTCTTCCAGCTCTTATAAAAAGGATGAAATACCCGGTACGAAATCCAGAAATCCCCCCACTTTTCCAACTATCAGCCATGGGTCTGAGGAGCCGCTGATCTTCTTGGAGCTGTGTGCACCATTACCGTGGAACGACGCCCGCCACCCAAGAGTCTAGATACCCAAGAACATCTACCGCCTGCCATGTTTCAGACAGCACTAATCACTCTCTCAGACACTTTGGCGGGGTATTTAGCAGAATTCAATAGTCTGTATGTTGATAGTACCCGGAAAAAGACACCAGGTATTCATAGTCTAATATGCTTGGAAGAGGTGGTGTGATCAGCCCGAAAGACCCTGCAGCTATTCTGACTTCGAGAAGAGCACCGTACCAGTCACTTCAACTTTGGCATTAGGTTACAGCTATAAATAATCACCACACAGCCTCCATGCACTTTGTGGTTCCAGGGTATCACAAGATCAAGCATGCCGGATTTGCCTGGTTCGCAAAACAATTGGCAGCCACGTTTGAGGTATAGAGGCGCCTTCCACAGTCATGATGTCAGTGGAAAATATCTCCAGTAGCAATAACAGTAACTTCTGATCTATAATTCAGCACCTCCCACATATCGCTGTACTTAACTGTCTTGTCGACGAGAGTCGCTCTGATTCTGTCCTAATATTTAAATCACTCCTTGATCGCAATCGACTAAAATGCGCCTCGTGTGTCTTCTCTTTGCTTCCCTCGTGGACTTTGGCGCCGTTGCGAACCCCATGCGCAATCACTCAGGACATCCCCTCATATGCCCCGGCCTAAAGACGCAAGATCGAGGCTGTATCCGCTACACGCGCGGGTTCGACATCACAGGCGTCGTAACCGAAGTCGACCTGCACTTCCCGCAGATTCAGACGGAATGCGACTGTATACAGGCATGCCTGAACCGGTCCACCACGTGTGCGAACTACGTTTACAAATTCTCCACACCGGAGTCGGTCAAGTCGGGCCACCGCACATGCACACTCTACTCCGATTTCAACCTCCCCGCAAACGTGACCCTGCAGTTTGACTTGAACAGCTCCAACAATACTGAGATCAACGCGGCAGAGATTATGGCTGAGGGCAATAACCCCCACATGGGCGGCCCCGTCCCACAGACCTTCAAAGATGTCAATCTTAACACCACCTGCGATCCCGATGCCGTATCTGGGCCCGTCTGGGCCCTTGATAATGGGCAAGTACAGTGCTAAAAGGAGGATCTTGAATGGTTGCCGCGGACAATGTGAGACGATGCTGCAACATTAGGTACTCGTGTGCGACGAGGGTTTTCCCTCTGTTGATTCTGTCCTCATTTGAATATGCCGCTTTTTCGTTTAGTCCATCCGAAAATGATTCGCTCTTCTAGCTCGATATCCCGTGTTCGAGAAGGCGCCACTCCACTGTGGGGCACCTTTATATAAACCCCAGACATCATCTGAATACAAGGTCTCGTCGACACCCCGCGTGACATTTGGTGGTAAAGACGGGCAAACAAACCGGAGACCCGAGTATAAAAGTGGTTTTCCTGATAGTGTCCAGAATACAGGGACAGTAGTATTAGCCTTCATCAGTACGCTTGTTTCACAGTCACTTCAATTTGTATTCAATCTCCAGAGTATGACCTAAGCTCAGGAACGGAAGCGAGGTTTCAGCTACATTATATTATCTCCGCCGTCCCTTGAGCCAAGACGTCAACCTCCTCAAGATGCCAACCGCGTTCAGCATTAGCAGCCCGTAATGCCCTTTTACAATAGTGTCTGCTTGGCATTCTTAAACTAGATAGTCTATCAGATGCTCAATGTCCTAATATTGACCCACTAATAAAGCAGAGTAGTACTTAATATCTAATTAGTGCCTAAAGACTTGTAGAATAAGCAAAGCAGCAGCTAGATCATGATCTTAGCCATAATTTTGCGCCTTTTGGTCCCCGTGGGATCTACGCGGTTCCATTCAAGATTACATGCGCGGTAACCACCTGTCGCTGGGAGGAAGTCTCCCTCGAAGCTGATGTCTCTCAGTCCTATAACAGGCACAAGCATCTGCAGTTCCTGGTCATGGAGACGCAAGTTCTCTGCCCCCTTCTTGCTGTCCACGGATTGCTCATTACGCCCGAGAGCCCTCGATGGCTGATTGACAGAGAACAAGTTGAGAATGCGCGCAATGTATTGGCAGACCTGCATGCCGGCGGCGACAAAGCCTCTCTCTTTATCAATTCTGAAGCTCACAAGGTTCATGGTGCCATCGTAGCAGAGAAGGAGGCCAATGTATCCGGAAGCGAGCTCGACATGGTCAAGACCCCGAGAACCCGCCACCGTCGTATGATTTACCATTACTCTGTGTGTTTTCTCCCAGTGATTCGCCAGTGGTATTGTATCTTTGCGTGTTCAAAATGTGTATGCTAACCTGCCTTGGCATCAGTTCGAGGAAGGCTGAGAGTTTCTCAATTGTCAGCGCAATGCCGCAGCCAAATGTAAGGAACCGCGTGCAACGAAAGGCCGAAGCCGCGGAAATATCGACTTGGTGAATTCGAAGATGAGGAAACGTGTAGGTGTCAGCGAAATAAGTCTTGGCGCGTGTGTCAAAGCACAATCGAGACTGTGGCGAAAGCAACCCCCAGCATTCTTCCCTAAGGAGCAAAACTCGAAACTCACTCATATCTGGGCACGACCGAAACTGCTCCATTTTCCACCGGCCAAGTCCCTGGGTGTGTCCCAGTATTCTCGTTTAGCCGCCGCAGGATCTTGGCCCTCCACATCCCGACACCATCCCATCGGCTCCACGCCGTTCGCGCCACCCATAACGACGAACGGGCAATCTCAACCACCAACAGGGGTGCAACTGCGCGTTCAGGTTAGACCTATTCTAAGGCGAATACATCGTGCAAGGTTAATATTCGATATTGTGGGGCCCCGGCGTCCACAAACCCTGGTCTTAAAAAAAGTTCATACCCCGATTGAGTATGCAACAAATATTCTGTTCACATTATCCATCCGGCTTTTCCAACGACATCTCTAGTCTCTAAATTCTTAACTAACCTCAGAAGCGCAGAATGAGTCCTCAATCTGACATACAGGCAGCTAAGCCACAGGTTGATCAGCTAGAGGTCATCCAGCATCTAGAAGACACAGCGAATGAGAACCAGCTGCCCTTTTGGAAGCTTATATTTGAACACCGACGTGTCTGCTTGTATGATCTCTTTGCCAACAGTGGTGCACTTCTCTTCGGATACGAAGTCCTGGTCCAAGGGGCGATCACGGCCTTGCCTTCTTTCTCGTGAGTATCCTACCGACATTGCACTACCAAAGCAGGTACTGATGCCCTGATATTTAGTATGTCATATGGCTCCTACTAATGTTATCTGCCTCCAGAGGGTCGCAACGTCCGCCAGGGAAGGAAAAGTGGCGAAAGTGAAATGAGAAGCGAGGAACCTGGCAATGGGAATCTGCTAGAAGAAAGCCGTGGCCTTTTATTCCATACCACTTTATTTAGCTTACAAACAATCTTAACGAAGCCACACAAGTCCATTTACTATTCCTACATCTTCCATAGGCATATATACACTTCTTTAATAATACCATCTTATTTACTCCCCATCCGGCGATCACAGTGACTTGGTGGCAGTCGCTTACCAATGTTTGTTCGAGTTTCTTTGCAGGCTCCCGGCACTATAATGCGTAAATTGCTGCTTCTTCCTGTACTAGATCATGTATCATGCATACTGGTGGATAGGTTCGTCTGGTCGAATTATTTATATGCAGCTGTGGCTAGTTACCTGCAATTCGCACTAATAATCCGATATATGGACACCTCACCGGCTCGATTTTTAAGGCAAGGCTGCCCCATTAGTAAGAGACGTGGCTGCGATAATATTAGTAACAAAATGGTATTATCGTACAAGCAATCAGAGAGTCAACTCCCAGTACTCCGACACAGACTTCACTCCCAACGAGTCATCCTCCTCCGCGTGAACAAGCTTATACCCTTCTTTGGCATAAATCCTCCTCGCTGAAACTAACTCGCCATTCGTCCACAGTCGTATCTTTGTATAGCCTGCTTCCTTTGCAAACCGCGTACACTGCCGGACTAGATCACCCCCAAGTCCCAGACCCCGGGCACTCGGTTCGACGAGAAGAAGGCGCAATTTAGCGCCCGTGCCATCGGACTCTTTGTCTTTGACGAGCATCACACAGCCGAGGAAGTCGCCGTTTCGTTCAGCGATCCAGCATCTTTCGCGCTTGGGGTCGTGGTGCTCGAGGAAATCAGTAGTTACTTTGGTCACGATCTCGATGAAGTGATTGTTGTAGCTGTATTCTTTGCTGTAGAGTTCCTCATGTCGCTGGACTATGTGTGGCAAGTCCTCAGGCCGATGTATGCGGAGGGTGTAAGAAGGGTCCATGATGATGTCCGCGGTATCACAGGGTCGGTCCCCCATTCAGGAACTCTCTTTGCTGTGAGCGAGCTGTCTGATATATATTCGCAGTAGAGAAGGAAGTCTTGATTGGGAGAAGGAATTGGCAAGGGAGTGGTGTGGGCAATTCATGTACTGAAAAATGTCGAGCTGTCACGAATAGTGCTCCTGCTACATCTTTATAGTCAAGTCGCGGCCTCTTGAGTCTGAGTCAACCTGCATGGTGTCCTGCTGGCATGAAAATTCTCGGCCGGCCAAATTCTCGACGGCCGGAGCAGGGGCGTTCTGATTGGCCAGAGCTCAATGCAGACAAGTTCGATTGGCTCCAGCTAGCAAGAGTGGAGCAGCCACGGCCAACCTTAAACTCCGACGGCTCGACTGTTCTTCTCCCTTCGCCACCCCCGGTTATCCCAGCAGAGTCGGAATATGGAGGGTCAACGCGCGCCGTCGAGACCACAAGACCCAATTAGAATCGCTAAGCGAACCAATTCCTCTAGGAGGACCTTCGGGAAGAAGAGGCCTGTCGCGTGAGCGCTGCCGCAGAATGCCAACTCTCCAAACGTCATGATTGACCAGCCCTATAGTTGTCAGCGCTGCCATGCCCGGAAAATAAAGTGCGTCGGCGGAAATCCTTGTTCCAGCTGCATCTCCGCTGGGTGCGAGATGCAATGCACATATGTTGAACGCGACCGGAAAGTTCGTGTTGATGAGAGGTACTTGCCCGGTTCAACTGATCTTTAGAGAAAAACCCACGCTTATGTCACAAAATCCAGCTACTTGGAACAGCTTATCAGAGATAGCGATGAGCTTGGTCGGCATAAGCTAGGGGCGTCGAACAATGTTATCACTGGTGTCCAGGCTCCTGTCGGCTTGCAGACGACAACCTCTACGCCAGATCCGCCCAAGAATGCCGATATGCGAAATTCGACTATGAAATACAAGGTATGGTTCCAGCCCCATCAGGAGCCGGATCTTCCCATCTTTTTAAGCGACGTTACATGCACGGCATTTGCGACTCGTCTGTGCCAACGGCTCGCTGGTGACGAGAAGCCGGCAGCGCATATACCGCGCATGCAATGTGCTCATGAGCCTATTCTCAACAGTTTCACACATACTGGAATGCCGTGGCCAAATCTTCCTCGAGCCAGGCTACTCGTGAATACAGCGCTCGGGCACTCAAATCCGCCGTTCCAGCTGACTCTGCGCAAACGTACCCTGGATCACCTAGACACTATCTACCAGAACACGGCTTTCAATAATCCAGTCCTTGTCTGCAAATACTCTGCGCTGTTTGCACTGGGCGAAATATGTTCAGTGTCGGGTGGTGGGACAAGTGGTGGGATTATCCCCGGCATAGACTACTATACAAAAGCTATCAGCCTAATACCCAGGTTGCCGGAGAGGCCTAGTATGGCGCATATCGAAGCCCTTGTCATTCTGGTATGCGCTATCTACCAGCCAAGTTCCCTCGTACTGATGATAGTAGTCTTTATACAGCCAGTTTCTAAACAGATGGAATTTCGCCTACACTACCATCGGAACCGCGCTACGTCTGGCACTCGCAGCGGGCCTGAACCACAACATTCCTCCAGAACAATGTCCCGACCCCATAGCACGAGAAAACAGGGTTCGCCTTTGGTGGACAATCTACACCTTTGATCGCTTTTGGAGCCTAAAGCTCGGCCTTCCACTCCAGATTAATGCCAGTGATATACATGTTGACTTACCGTCAAATCTAGGAATCAACGGCTATGAGGATGAGTTTATTGATGCTTCCTATCAAGTGGCTTTGATAGACCTTGCCAAGATTTCCGGCAAGATCATGCAGAATATCTACAATTGGAGGACTTTTGATCAAAGCTTTGTTCAGCGAGAGCAAAGGACCCTTACTGAGTTGAAGGAGTGGTTGCAAAGGCTGCCTAGCCAGTTCCAGCTCCAGACAAGGTCCCACAATCCAAAGTTCACAGTTTTCATCCATCTCCAATTCAACTACGTTTGTTACTGTCTGTCTGATATTCAAGGATACCACTAACCGAAGCACCGTAGTGCGTGATACTCGCTATTCGTCCAATACTACTCAGCCTCATTGATCACACCAGAGAAAATCCGGGTCGCGAAATCCTGCCGTCGCCAGCTGTGATTGCTCTTAGTCAAGCATGCATCCACTCCGCACGACATACTATGAGCCTCTGTGCTGATGAATGGACGAAAGGTTCCCTGCCCGTTTATGGCTACGCGTTTGCGCAATATATCTTTACATCGTCTCTAGCTCTGATCGTTGCAACTTTCCTCCCAGACGGGTCTTCAGATGATCTTGAACACGTCAATACATCGTTGGAGATGCTAAATTGCCTTGTCGCCAATGGAAGTATGGTGGCGCATGACTTGCTCATACACCTTCAGAGAGTGCAAACGTGCCTGCAACAGAGCAACCAGCCATCTCAATTCTCCTCTGGTTCCCCACATCAGACACCTCCCGCCCAATGCCGGATGTCTAGCCCACACCTCCCTTCAGACCGACCGCAGCAGCCTTTGCTTACTGCACATACATTTCCCGACCAGCTTCCTATATCTGCGGTCACCGAACTTCAGCCCCCTGCCCAATCCGATACGACACCATACCAGCCTGTGATGCAGGACTTCCTGGCCCAATCAGTCATGGGCATCGATTTTCTAGATTCGAGTGACTTTTCCGAGTTTCTTACACACTCTTGGCTCAATGCTCCTCTCTGGGATGGAAATTACCCATGAATCTAACATCTCAGCTGTATGGGTACAATACCTAGCATAACCTCTCACCGTCTTAGTGCTGGCGTTAATTTTAAATTAATATACATTACTCCATTTAAACAAACTCATTGTTACTTTAATATAATTATTATCGCTGGCAATCCTTTACTATAAATATTATAGATTAGGTCTATTAGTATTATCTTTTTTAAGTAAAAAGTAACTAGTTTAATTTTCCTATCTATTCCTTGCTATATTATTCTTGCTTCAATAGTGAAGTTTAAAGTATTAGTCTTAAATACTATTCTAGGAATGTTAATTATCCAAAAATGGTCAATTTCGATCAACTATTCCCGGAACCCAAGTCGTACCGTGAATGGGGTTGGAATGTCTATGTGATTCAAGAATACACGGAAACAGCCCGCAAGGACATGCGTAGAGCCGGAAAAGCGAACCACAGCCCCGAGATCCGAACTATGCGACGAGCACTAATCGGCGTTGTAGATGGTAGGAACTTGATCAGCCTAACGGCATGATTCGTGATTTTACAGCCGCATATAACATGGATGGACACAGCTTGCCCATCAGGTACAAAACAATCATAATGGGGGGTGCGGATCTCAGAACATACCAAGCACTTTGTTTCGATAGAATGATTACTAAGAAAGAGAAAGCGGCTCCTAGAGTCTAGTAATTTGTCAAAGATTGGGAACACAAGCATATAACAGACTTGGAAAACACGGGCAGAGAGTATCATTAGGTGATGCTAACAGGTGTCACGGAACTTGCTCGCGGCTTAGTAGACTTAGCCCCACAGCCAAAAAGGCACTCTAGAAGACCATTGCAGCGCAACCATACAGTGAGGGCAGAGGTCATCACAACGCTCATACGAGCTCCGCGGGTAGCATTGATGAGTCGTGTACTCATAGGCTGAGCATATGAGTCATTTTCACAGATTCATTACACAATGTGTTCGTAAAAGTAATAGAAGTAATTAAACAATTCATGAAACACGGGTAAGAGATATTTGGTCAGCATTACATACATAACTAATTCAGCAGAGGCTATAGTAAACGTTGAACCTGAAATGTGATACCTTAGTAATCTTCCAATATCCCAAAATAGATCATGGGCGCTGAGGACTTGTTTGAAACGTATATTGCCCGCGCTGACGTCGACCTGTCGAATCAGTCATTGGACCAGAAAGAGCCAATTAATAACTCGAATTTTTCATGTGAATTCATAAACACTTGCCGTCCTTCTGCAACAAAGTAAGCTCCCGAAACAGAATACACTTCTCATGAATGATTGAACAGCCAAAGCATATGGTCTGCCCCAAGTATAAAGGCATCGAGATCCTGCGGCCGAATAATCGCCGTGGGCATGTAGCACCGCGCTATAAACCAAGACTGATCTACCAAACTAGGCGCAGCAACTGCGCCTATCATGAGAATCCATCGTAGAACTTCAGGCCCGTACCTGAGCCAGAAGAGTGTGTCTGACTGCAGGACGGCTGCTTTTAGATGTTGAATATCCGAGGCAAGGAAAGGGTCCGGTTGCGGATACCGTTGCCTTCTCGAGACGATAGCCCTCCAGTATATCCCGGCAGCAATGTTACAGCAGTCAAGTGCACACTGAATATCACGCTGGGCATCATTGTCGCCACTATCAGGAGGGGAGCCTAGGCTGCTAGGAGGTGAAGCCGGAGAAAGGCCTAGATCCAGAAAATCATAGGCGTTGGCCACGTGGTCATCGAAAGTAATCATAAACTCTAGGACAGAGAAAGGGAGCGTAAAATGGGGCGGTCGGTCTAGCTGTTTCTGCAGGGCTATTGCTAGCAGGCTCGTGTAGTGCCCCATCAAGGGCCTGGGCCCTGCTACGGGTGGTGTAAATACTGTGTCTCTTCGGTCTATAGTGCTGTTCCAAACGTGGCGACTATATGGGAGGGATTAGTGATAACCGGCAGACAGACAATTCTTTTGCGGAAGCATAATGACTTACATCTGAAGAAGGTAGTGCGCATAACTGTCTCTGGCGAGAGACCTGGATCCCTTGAACTTGACCATGGAATCAATCCCGGCATCATGCATGTTTCCTTCTGCGAGGTTCCCCTTCAGTTTCTGTATGATTTGATGTCAACTCATACTCTTTTAGGCTCTTATATCATCCAGGTCCGGAAAACATACCGCGAAGTATAGCAAGTACGTAGTTGCCGCAAGTGCGGTTTCTGACAATCCATGGCTGTGGCTATTGACAATGGCCTCTTGAAGTAGGCGAATGGTCTCGACCTTGTGGCGAATCGTGACAGGATTGTTTGGCGTCTGACGAGCCATGTCTCCGTACGATGAAGTCGCAAACATGGTTGCGTGGAAGAGACAGGGGTCTGATAGGATCCTCTGAGTCCATGAATTGTGGATATTGTACGCAAAGGTGTCGCGATACTGATCTGCCACTTCAAGGAAAGCATTCTGCCCTATCCGAGAGAGTTAGTACTCTCCACACTGGTTCTATTCCGGGGATGGGGATCACTTTGGAAGAGCAGCGCGGGATAGTAAGCCTTTTTGGGAACCGGGTAGGTATATGCACTGCCTATCGGCGACTCTACCGCTTCGCAGCCTGGAACTCGCCCATCACGAACCGCACGCCTCATCCTCGAGCGATCAGCCAATAGTCGACATTTGCCGTGAGCTGGGCCCTTGACCTTGACCCCGTCGCCGGCGATATTTCCCTTTTCACCACCTGGCGCGGGAGCAAGATCCCTTATTGTCTCGTCCTCCGTCTCCTTCTCCCCACGGGTCATGATGATTGGCCGTTCATGTAGCCATTTCATCTTCATCGCGATTTCATTCGGCTCCTCTTTGTTCTTCAAGCCGCGACGCTTGACGCTAGCAGTGGCCGCGACGAACGCATTGATCGCCTGCCTAGAGGTGGACTTCGTCTTGTCCGAAGATGGGTCGTATGCAATGAACATGGTCCCGAATTGTGAGTTTCTGTGTATAGCACTCCCGTGATGAATTTCGGCAGACGTACTTTGGGAGGTTATGCTTGGGTACCGAAAGAGTTGAGCGACTTCCTTAAAGAGTTCTGGAGATTCGACGGACATATTTGGCGAGTGCTGTGATTGGACCATTGTTTCTAGCCCTTGGAAGATAATTAATCGTGAATCCCTGCGAAGCCCATTCTTTCCCAGTTCCTGCTACTTGCGCGAGGGGGGATTAGTGATCTGATATTCAAGGAACAGATTCACACACAAGACATAAACAAAGGCTATAAGTCATTCATGCTACCCTGTAAACACTGTAAAGCGCGCCGGGAACCTGGGATATCACCTTGCATAATTTCAGAGCTTAAAGACGCCGAGGGCAGCCTCGCCGGCCGGAGACTGTCGATTCTCATCCTACTTCCGGTCCAGTTTGCAGGATTTCGAATGCTCATCTTTGAGCAGAAACACATATATAAATGTTTACAAAAAGGAATTTCGTCAGTACTAGCATGCATGTTGATTGTCTCCAAATGTCGATCCAGTTGGTCGTATCGCGATGTTGGACTCACATCTAGGGTTTGTCCACGCGGTCTTTACTTGATTACTGATCACAGATAATACTGCCACATTGTCATAGCTGCATGAGAAATACATAATATGGAATTACATGTACTCAGAGCATCTCCCGAAACGCGTCATAATTGTCTATTCCGGCGCCTGGCTGTGGATCCTCCAAGGCAACGTACCTGAACGCTCAGACGTCGGCGGGGGTCCTGGGAAGAGTTTTCTTTTCTTGGAGATCCAAGTTATTATGATCGGAAGACGCAGTGCACGCCCAAGATGTTGAAGTACATGAACTCGTTGCAGGTTGCGGTGGGCTTAGCTGTCATCATGAGCATGTCGGCGAGGGAAGCGAGGGAGAGTGTAATAAATGTATAATAAAAGGAGCACGCTGCGTATTCTTCGTCTAGGGCCATCTAAATAGAATTGCGAGGCGTCCCGGGTATGTAGTAGCGACTCATATAATTCGTGTGGGTCTTTACCAAGGAGCCAAGAAGTCCACGGGGCAATCTTGGATGCACATAAAGTTTATGGAGAGACGCAAGTCACCATAGTTCTTCATCCGGGCTCTGATACATTGACCGCATGCACACACCCCAGACGGTAGCACATACAGCCAGACATCAATAGGGCGTCCTGCCTTCCCCCACCTTCCTCCTTCCCCTTGATACACGTCTCATCCGGCCTCCAAATCCATGCACAGGAAGACACCGAGATCACTAGGACCCCGCTCTTCCCGATGCCCGTGCTTCCTCTTCCACCGCCCGCTCCTTCTTCTCCTCCCGCTTCTCATCCCTCCGAAACCCGACCCAAAGAACCACAAAAAGAACAAGCGCCAGCAGGGCAAAGCCCAAATACACTCTGGCGCCAATGCGCCAGTGCGGGGCCTCGGAGGCTGGGAAGGCGGCAATGGGCAGGAACGCGTTGAGCGCGTAGGCGAGCATCGTCCCGCTCGCGAACATGATTGTGCGTGCTTCGGGTCGGTCTTGAAGGTGTGTGGAGCCCCAAGAGCAGAGGAGCATCATTGAGACTCTGTTTAGATGTAAGCAAGTATGTGGGCCAGATGGTGATTTGCGAGCAGAGAAGCGTGCTTCCTCGATTGGCGGGGGAGGCCGATCAAGGGTATATGAGAAGGAAAAGGAAGACTCACGCGCCCAGGTAATTCAGATAGTATCCCGCCATATGCGCCTTTTCGTTCGCGGGCTGGATAATCAGGATGATGAGGGAGGCAATATTGATGGCCTTGTTACATAGTCCATATCGTTAATATATTTCTTTGGACCGGTTAGGGGTAACAGAATCTCTCCGGAGAATCGACTTACAGAATGAACAAGCAACAACGGGAATCGGCCCACACGGTCGCTGAGTCCGCTAAACACGATTTCGCCCACCAGTTGGATTGCCTGGCCAATGATGGGGAGGTAGTTGAGCATGCCCACGGAGCTGCAGTGCAGTGAGAGTGTGTAAGCCCACCATAGTCGACTGCGCATACACTTCTTCGTGAATGATATCTTCAACTTACTACTTGGCAGTTCCATCTGAATTCTTGAGTGACTTGAGCCAGAGATTAAAGTAGTTCGTTGGAACTGTGTTTCCGCCGATGGGCCATGCAACTATGATCATAAAGTGCTTACATTAGCTTCACGATCTTCATGAGCTGAGGTCTCTCCTCTCCCCTGGTTACCAAATAGGGTACTCACCAACGATGACCCAGAAGAACCAAATTTTCCATGTCTGTATAAAGCTTCGTGGGGTGATTCCAGTCTGCGCTTTGCGTCCGAGGCGCCTTGCCCGCGCGAGGGCGATTTCTAACCATCGTTTAGCGGGTCCAAATTTGAAGAGCTCTGGGAATAGGGGCTCTTACCAATGTGCCGGGGTTTTAGGTAGAACTTTGTAAGTGGGTTTGGGCGTTCTGGCTATATAGAACGTTGTATCAGTAACTCGGCAGGGGCGAGGTTCCGAAATGGAAGTGCATGGCTGCAGCACGTACGTAGCCGGGAAGAATGAAAAATGCGAGAAGGGCAACAAATATCGTGCAAATTCCCTAAGCACATGTTAATTGCACTGTCCTTGTACTCGGTTTGTTGTCTCCGTCGTCGGTGATGGCAGGTTCGTACATTAATGATAAAAGCCCACCGCCAGCCCGCACGCCCTAGTGTCCCATCCATGTTGGTAGCTAGGGCCCCCTGCATCGCGCCAGACATCATTGCGCCGACGGGTTGGGCGATGTTGTAGATGCTCATGCGGAGAGCCAACTCGTGCGGCAGATACCATTGGCTACAGTTGGCAAGCTTTAGCATCGTTACTTCCTGCCATTGCCCGCTGATTATGGACTAACCTGATGATGGTAAAGTAGCCGGGCCAGCACACGCCTTCGAAGAACCCGATCAGAAAGCGGAGACCGTAGACCTGGTGTTTTGTATTAGCTGCGCGAAAGCAACTACTCTGCTGGAGATAACTACCTGATGCGGGCTTGTGACGGTCGACAAGCAGCAGGTGAACACCCCCCAAAGAACCTGTCGGACATTAGAGTGTTGAACATAAGTAGTAAGATAGATAAGTTAACCTACTTCGCACGCTGGCAGCCAGATGGACGGGCCGATGTAGGAGACGAGGATGCACGATGGAAAGAGCATGACCATGTACCCAATACTATCGGGACAAGTCAGCCATGATCCATAACAACAGTTAATTGTAAGAATGCTCACTTACTTGAAATAGGTAGTAAAGTAGTTCAATTCGTTTCCGTACAGCTTCAAGTCTTCCTGCATGCCCGAAACATATGCGTTGCTCTGGCGGTCAACATCAGCTCAACTCGGGATAACCCTGCCCATCATCGGGCTGTGAGCATACAATATTAATCTGATCTAGGTATTTGAACACATAGCCCAGGAAGCCGATTGTTAGGAGGCCGAGATCGAGCCTCCATAGCTAAGGTCAATTAGTCTAGTTTGTCTCGCTCTGGACGTGAGGGCCACATACAAAAGCTCTTTCCTCCTTCGCGTCGACCTTGTCAATCGCGGCGTTGTCGATCTGATCGCCTCCATCTTCCGACGATGTTACATCAACTGTGCTTTGTGCGGTCTTGTCGATAGGCCCGCATATCGTTTCTGTGCCCTTGGATGCCATCTTCTCAACACAAATATCGCAGAGAACACAAAGTCCGTAAGAGCACAAGTCCAGTGGGCAGTTAACCCGCTATTTAGCAACCAGCAATTGGAGTAATGTTGGAGAAGCTTGTCATCTGTATTGCGCCATGGCAATGGCGTCAGCTGCAGCTCGGAAACGTGCTTGTCTAAAGGCGGGGCCATTAGATCATACACTACACAAGGCTGCCATGATAATGCTTCTTGACCGAGTGATGACCGTGAATCGAATTTCAAGTGATAGGTCATGCGTTTCTTACTTTGCGGATTAGGAAATCTCAAATCCAGATAAACCAATGGCATCCTGAGCGGATATAGCGATGAGCAATCCCAAGGCTCCTCCATGCTTATATGATAAACGCTCCACTTGCGAGATCCGCCAAGATAAAGGCGTGATGAAACTAGACGCTCGTTTAGGTCAATAGCGACGGAGCCCGCCCGACGTCAGACTCAAGCCTCACTTTGAGTTCATGTAGGGTGATCACGCAAGAACGCGCTAATAGCTCGCATCGACAGGGGTTCGATATGAGGACATATTAATCCCACGTGGGGAACGGTTTGTATTATGAATCTCTGGAGCCCGAACAAGCAATAGAGCAGCAATTGGTTGGGCCCAGCGAAATATATCCAGAGACTTCAGGTGTGAAGATGATATGTCCTATCACCTTTTCAATGCCGAAACTCATGCTGGTTTGGCTTTATAGTCAGACAACTTGAGCCCTCCTCTACAGGCTTTTGTATATCATATTTTAAGGATAGAGGCCACGGATCTGCTTTCTATCGTCACGTAAATCTCTCCAAAGGTACTAAATAGCCGTTACCGGGTGCCGCCTGTTTATCGTACAATCAGATCTTGTCTTCCCACTTAATTGGCTACCCAGGCGCGGCCACTGCAGACCTTAGGTCGCCCTAAAAGCCACCGCCACCACCAGGAGCATGCAGATGACTTACATGCTAGCAGAGGAAGAGACCCATCTACGCTTTTGTCAACTTGCAAGATAAACCCACAACGCAGCGCAGCGAGAGGTTACTCGAGCTGTTCGAGAACTTTACTTGTCAGACGACAAGCAGTTTAGAGTTTTCAGAGTGGCTGGTGTATGATGAAAAGCAACTGTTTACGCTTGCTTTGTCAAATGCTGCCAAGTCTGAATCTTCTGACGTGGTAGGCCCGTGTCTGTCCCGCGACGATGCGTGTGTGTATCCTTCCAGAACATGTAAAGCTACCCTCGGCTTCACCGCGGAATTGTGATCCGCTTATATCAGAGTAGGAACTATCTGCCGCCCCGCGGTGCCAGGCAATCTCGTGCGCCAGACCATCACTGCTTAATCCACAAATTTGGATGATGCAATCGGCTTAGGCTTCCCACGATTTGCGGAGAGCAGGACATCTTAGCGTTACCTGGCCTCGCCGACCTTACTGGCTGATCGAAAACGCCACTCTCAACTCTCAACGTGCATAGGAGCTCCGGTGTAGGTGCTGCTCAACCTTCCACTCGAAATGGATCTGACACAAATTTAGCTGGAACTAATGAAAGCTTCTTCTGATTGTATGCCTCGCGTTGCCAAATGAAGGATATGTTGGTGAAGGGTCTGACGGTGACTCTGAGGGTGTCGGTTGTAAAAGGCTTCGTATTGTCTGAATAGTGACAGGACCGCCGATTATACTTTGGAATGATTCGTGTGAAATGGAACGTAAGAGTCATCCAATTGACTTGCACCGGATATTTTGTCAACCTCAAATTCTTTTCTGTGGACATATTTGTGATTCATCTCGCATGAGCAAAAAAAGTAAACCAGTTGGCAGTAGATCCAAGGACACAGTGAGAGGAAAGTCTCCGCATTTGCGTAACAGTACAGGAAAACCTAGATCGTAGGAGAACACCTGGACCGAGACATCAAAGAAAATATACAAAGTAAAGCAGGGTGTTTTAAGTAGAGTCCCGCCCTACTCCTCCGGTGCTGCAATACCGAAGTTGTTCTCCTTAATCACAGCGTCCCTGCGCATGACACGGCTTCGAGTGCAGCAGCTTTGTGGGTAGTGTACAGTGAGTTGCCCACAGTGGTCCGAGTAGATCGTGTTTGGATCCGAGCACGAGGCGATGCGAACCTTGTAACCACTGAACAAAAGTGGAGCTAAGTCAGATGCTGGCTATTTTATAAGTTGCAGAGGGACTTGAGGCTACCTATTCACAAGTTGTGGGTAGCATTGCCCACCGATCAGGCATGCGTCGTCATCTCTCCGGCAGCTTCTCAGCAAGATCGTGTGAGGGGGGTAGTGCATCCCCCAATTGGAAAGGTAGATACAGACGTCGGCAGGTGCCGGATCGTTTCTAGAAAGCATATGCAGTTAAATAATAGTCTGGCAAGCCGTTTATATGGGGAAAGGAACATACTGAACATGACTCCAAGTCACCTGCCAGTTTTGGCATAAATTCAGAGTGCTGGGAGACGGAGGGGTGAGGCATCGAAGAGCATTGGTGGTTGCGACAAGCGCGGTAATCAGCAAGGCAGATAGATACATTTTGAATCGCAGGAGTCTCAATGTCGGTGCTGTGGAATAGTTGAATTGTGGGAAGTCCAGATTACAATCCAGCACGAAGCTGGAGTCTTGTCCTGAGGGCAGGGGTGAGATTCCGTCTTATATTACTTGGTTGCGTAGAAGACATGGGCCCGTCAGACCAAAAGCAGGCTACAGGCTTGCTATACCGCCTGCTGTCCGTTGATTGCTGATAGTTTGTTATGTGATCTCAGGCTGAAGAAGGCGCTGTAACGCGTTGTTCTTTTACCAAGGCAACCCTGTCGACCGTTCTGCAGTAGGGCGTAATACTCATACCGACACTCTGAGGGACAGTTCAATCAAACAGGAAGCTTTATGTGGTTAGAGGCAGTACAGACGGGGTGTGTGATGGCTTTCAGCCAGCATCTTCTGGACGCTTTGGCAGATATGTCTCGCTCTCGCAGTTGGACAGCTGGAACTGACATTCTTGGCACTCTCCAATCTCATCTCGAGATACTATACACGCATTTCTATGCTTGTCCCAGCTTGCCTGTGCTAGGCCCCTGTGCCTGTTACTCTCTCGAACGTAGGCGCTGACAGCTGCTGCGTTCGTGTACACCTGTCATCCCGTATGCGAACCATAGCCCTCCAAGGATCACGGTTATATTATTACCCCTGTCTTACTCTCTCGATTTCCTTAGTATGATGGATTTGGCCAAGGATAGAGGGAGTCAGTTTACGTTGGGCACTTGGTTTTGTCGGGCTGATTGGCTTTATGTGATGGAGCTTGGTCTGTGCCCGTTTGGTGTAACCATCAGCTTGCGTCTCAGCTCCAAATTAGGCCAATTATATGTCCTGCTTGACACAAGGTCTTCCCTGGCAGTGAGGCTCTTACATATTCTACCTACGTCAGCGCCATACCCTGCTGCCTTTATAGGCTCCCAGCTGACCCTTTTTACCGACGATGGGCGACGAAAGTGGATTCTAAGTGAGCAGTTCATAAAGCACCCAGGAAATAGGGCGCGCCTCGTCATTGTACCACTTGAGGAGCAGCGTGACAGCTTCGCCCGACCTCGTCCCACGGGTTTTTGATATCAGTGCCTGCGCGCCTGGTGGTTTATCGTCCACCCTAGTCTTCCCAATACACACCTAGAATCATGTAACGGTCTGGCTCAAGACACATTGCTAATCAGAGACTACCCTTGCAGCGATCCTCAATGTTAAGGCAAGTTAGTGTGAGATGCAAGCCAGTCGTTAAATGCTTTCTTCCGGCTATTGTGCCCTTCGATCTATATGCGCCATATTACCTGCCCAGATAACAAGCCGGAGATAACTCACAAAGTCAATCATGACTATCATGGCTCACTAGATCAATACGCGGGGTTGATGTTGGGCTGACCGGAAGAGCAGCCACGATCTCACCTGCCTACAGAGTCCACTTCAAGCGTAACACTTCTGAAATCAAATCAAGCTAGATGATAGACATTGTGTAACGGCACCGAGCCTGGTTATCGGCGACTCTGACCCGCATTATGAAGGTGGAAAAGCCCACAGGTGGTTCATGCGCTGTGGCCGTCCGCAAATTCGTCAGGTTAAGTTCTACTATCAACTCATCCGTCCCACCACTCCCCCACCTGCTGTCACATCCCATACCCGACACCCAAGAGGTCTCTAAACTGTAGCAAGAAGAGACTTGGAACGAGTAGAATGTATTGCGATACACAATTAAATCAAAGTTATTGGATGTCAAGCGTCCGCTTACGCACCCCGCTAGAACGACTTCCTGCATGTCTCCCTCGACGATCAGTATCCTGCTCAGTAAACTTGATCGCTGTTGGAGGAGTCGTCTCATCCAGGCATTGTCGTGACACAGCTATACCTGTAATGCTTGCTCGAGGCTTCTACGTCCTATCCCAGTCCAGTTACTCTTCTGTAGATTAATGGCACTCAACGACCTCTTTTCTGGATATGCAAAATGCCCGTATTACCGTGTCTGCCAACTATCTTCGATCCTAGTCGACCAACTCAAGCCACTGCCCCTTCCTCACATCTTCTATCCATGACTTTTGTGTCGTTACTCAAGGGGCCAGCCTCCCTGCCGGTTCATAAAGCCACTTGGGTCATACTTCTTGGCTATCTGGATCAGTTTCGCCTTATTCTCGGCTCCATAGCTCGAGTAGACGTCCTGATAGTCGGCCGCGTCGTTCATGAACAATGGATTTACCCTACTACTGTTAGCAATTTCTCAATATAAAGGATTGAAGGAACCCATACGAGATAAAATCCAGATCACCCGACTTATAATTCGTCGGCTTTGACCCCGCAAACTGACTCTGGAATCGATCGAGCACCGTGTCCCCAATATCATGGAGCACATCCGGGCAGGCCGCATCGCAAATTCCATCATCCCAGAGAAGCGTATTCTCGATCCAGAAGAAGTCTCCATGTTTCGGGTCGAGACCCAGAGTGTTTCCGCCATTGGCGAGGCCCCGCTCAGCGATAACCCGCGGAAGAGGCTGGGTAGCAAACGTCGCAGTCGTGAACTTGATGTTGCGGGCGCTGTCCGCTTTGGCTTTCTTTTTGTAGGTTTGCCATGTGTACTCCATCAACTGTCGAGTTTTGGTCCTCTCCATGTTGGGGAATCCGTTGACGTGTGCTGCGGTTGTTTGGCCGGTCATTTGGGCGCCGCCGGCGATGTTGGACATTTCGACCAAAGTGGTTTCTTTGGTAAAGTCGAGTAACGCGGGGATCCGGTCGAGGCCGGCAAAGGCATTCGCGGGGGGTGACGGGCCGTCGTAGTAGAAGAAGACCATGATAGCATCCACGATGGCGATGTTGAAGGTGGGAATAACGGCTGCCTTGGTGTCGGGGTAAGTCCGGATGAAGTCGGAAATCGCAGAGAAGAGCTGCCCGCGCCGCAACGTGCTGAAGAGCTTGATCCCTCCCCAGACGCGGCCGTTGTCGCCCAGTGGGTGTGCTTTCAGTGTGAATTTAGTGACGATTCCGAAGCGGTTTCCGCCACCCTTGAGGGCCCACCAGAGATCGGGATGAGATGTGCTGTTGGCGTTGACAATGGTCCCATTGCCCAGGACGACTTCGAAGTTGAGCACGTTGTCGCACGCAAGACCCTGGGAGAGATCAGTTACCGATGCGACAAGCCTATTGAGTACTTACGTATTGGGCAGAGTAGTAAGACAGCCCGCCTCCGAGGATAAAACCACCGACACCAATGTTTCCCAGGCGCCCTCCGACAACGACCTGGCTGGTCTTGACGGTTTCCTCGTAGACATCTCCCCAGCGTGCACCAGGGCCGACATCAAAACTCTCTCCATCTTCGGAGCGAACGGTGGAGGAAAGGTTCTCGTTGAATGAGATCAAGATTCCTCCATCAGTGCTGGAGAAGCCGATGTTGAAATTATGGCCGCCCGACTTGAGTGCGTACTCGACTCCTGGGTACTTGTTCAGCTGCTTGACAGCGCCGGAAACCTGGCCCGCATTGTGCGGGTAGAAGGCACACGTAGGCCGGTTCTCGCCATTGAGCTTGTTCCAGTACTCGGTCAGGGTGTTGTTGAAGGTCGCTTCGCCGACCGGTGTAACCGAACCATGACTGCCCAAGGGGTCGAAGATGGTGATGTCGGGGTACTGCGCGTGAAGGAACTCGCACACTGTGACCACGGCAGGGTCAGCCGCAAGGGCGAGGGAGAGGAATGGGAGGAGCGAAAGTAAACGAGTGGAGAGCATCGTGGAGACGATCGAGGTGTGGCGTGTTCCACTGGTTGCTGCGAGGTACGAGACATACTTATAACTACATGAGACTGGCCATGTGAGGATGCGGTTGAGAATGCAGGTCCGAGATTGAGTGCTCAGGGGGGCTCAAGCAATTTCCGGGGATGGGCGTAGCCAGGGGTTGAGCCATTAATTCGGCCTCGACTACGCGCAAATCCAGGAACCCGAAAATGAAGCTGCATGGGATGAAGGTTGGCTTTCGCCAGGCTGAGCCGAGGACCAATCGGCGGTCTGTCTGTACGTTGCTCGTAGTAGAGACTCTATTATTGGACAGGGACAGGGTTAAGGGCGTTGATCGACGATCGGCAGTTTGAGGGCCGAGATGAAGTTTTACATCTGGAACACGGGGTTACTTAACCGAGTATGACCTTGCTAGATAATATGCCTGTGAGCCTGGGCATGGCGACCATACGCTTGCAGACCAGGATTCCGATCCACGATCATAAGATACTCATAGATACACAGGATCAACTAAACATCGTCGACCCTCTTCCCCTCAACCCTCTCCACCCGCGCATCATCTCCCTCCATAACAACCGCAACCTCCTCCAACGAAACACCCCTCGTCTCCGGATACAACAGCCAAATGACCCCCGTCTCCGCGGCAAGGATCACCACGTAAACAAGATAATACCTCCAACCCAAATCCTCCAGCCCAATCGGGTTGACAAACTGATTGAACCCAGTCCCGCCCTTGTTTGACAACTGCATGATTGCAATTCCCTTGGATCGCTGCAGGAAGGGGAACACCTCGCTCACGTACAGATACTGCAGCGGCATCATGAGGTTGTAGAAGGCGTAGTAGATGAAGATCAACGCGACAACCGCCGTCGCAGCGGAATTGTTCCCGTTTTCGCCGTTGGCGTCTGTAGAGTTTGTAAAGACGGCCGAGGCGGCTGTCCAGCAGGAGAAGATGATGCACATGCTGCCAAAGCCGGTGAGGAGTTGGGTTCGGCGTGGGAGGTAGTTGGTTCCTAGACTTGCGGCCGCGGCGCCGGTGACGAGGTTCCAGCAGCTGAGCCCGACGTTGATCTGCTGTTGGGTCAGGCGCTCTTTGATTCCGATTGTCGAGAGAACCTTGGCCAGGTAGTAGCTGACCAGGCCGTTGCCGGCCCATTGCGAGAAGAGGCCAACGCAGAAGGCGACCGTGACACGGCGGAGATTGGTCTTTGTGCTGATGAGTTCGCGCCAGGGGGAGGAAGAGGCTTCTTTTTCCTGTCGCAGAGTCTCGCGGATCTGGAGGAATTCGGCTGCCACGAATGCTGAGGTCTCATCGCCTTCACCGTGGTAGGTTCTCAAGATCGACAGAGCCTCGTCGTGGCGGTCGCGGGAAATGAGCCAGCGGGGGGATTCCGGAACGAACCTGGTACATTGAAATCAGCCATGGCCAAGTCTCAGAAGCAGGGTACTCACCAAATAAATGCTATTTGAAGGATCGACGGCAAGATCTGGAACAATGTTGGAAGTCTCCAGCTCCACTGATTAGGCCAGTTGAACGTCCCCAGCGTCGTTCCCGCCGCCAGGACAGAGCCGATGTACCAGGAGATCTGAAAACAACCCACCATAATCGCGCGTTCTTTGGGGTAACAGAGCTCTGTCAACAGTTGTGCCGCACCGGAAAGGGCAAGAGCAAGTCCAAATCCGATGATGATCCGCGACGCAATCAGCATTCCGACATTTGCTGCAGCTGTTTGGATAATCACTCCGATGACGACGATGAGGGATCCGAAAATTACACTGAACTTCCGGCCCCATCGATCATTGCAAAGTGGGATAAAGGGGACTGCAGCGACAGATCCAATCGATATTGCGGCGGAGACGAGACCCAGCATTGCGCTGGTGGGGTGGTTGAAGTGTTCTTGCCATTTGTCGACGGCTTGCAGGCCGTTCAGTACGCTGCCATCAAAGCCTGAGCTCTCATCGTTAGAGTGTGTATACCACAGACCGGGTAGACTACTTGCCTGTCGTGATTTCGACGCCGAGGGCAGATGGCATGAGAAACATGTAGAGACGACGCAGCTTCTTCTTGCGATACCAGGGCACTTTGTCTTCGGCAAGGAGACGAGTGACCTCAGAGGTCGCTGCAATCTCGTTGACCTTGACATCCCCTTTGGCTGTTCCTCCAGTTCGTTTAGACATGGTGGAGTTGATTTAGTGGAGGGTATTGCATGATTCAGCAGTGGAGACAGGGAAAGTCAAGATATATTTATATCACTTGAACGGACGCTGTCTCCAACAGCCAAGTCTACAATCCGGGCAATTCGACCCCGAAAAGCATCCCAGATTGGAGGAATTGTGCCGTGGTTGAAGACTGACTGGAGTCAGTACCCCGCATTTGTGGTTGATCTCGGGGTCACACTCCCCCATGGGGGCGAGACCCTTCGTATGATGTGCGCATTTATTGGCGGGAAATATTGTAAAGGATCATACTGAGGGCAAATCAAGAAGAGCGCCGAGAGTGCCACCACAGGATCATGGCGAGAAGCATGGTTAAATATCAAGGACAAGACGTCTTGACCTTTCAGGCTGTTTGATTTAGGCTATTTCCGAGCGCATTGACTCGGTTGTGGCGACTCGCGGTATATCATTTCTAGTCCAGTCTAAAGCACAGGTTTATCGTATGACACATTTAGAGCGACGCTCTAATCGTGAATATCCGGCGTAACAAACAGCCTCCAGTACTCATCGAAATCGAGTGTTTGTGTCGCCCCGACACTCCCCCCCTTGGCCTCCCTCTTGCTAAACCCATCGCCCAAATATGCGAATCGGTTGCTCTTCGCCTCCTCTGTCCGTTCGATGTGGAAATCCTCCCATCGGGGATTCTTGATCGCCTCCATGAAGTGAAACGACGTTCCGCCATAGATGGCAACCACTGGTCCGTCCACAGTCCCCCGCTTATACCAGCTGCGACACCCGCGCGTCCAGACCGTGCGCTCGAGATACTTCTGGATGTGTTGATTGTACTCCTCGTTGGCATCGTCGCGCACCTCGAAGCTGCGGATCATCTCCGTCTGCAACTTGTCCAGCCACTTGTACACGTAGATCGCTGTCGCCTGAATCCCGAGCACGAGTGATCCGTTGCTGATGGGGCTGTTGGGCCCAATAAAGCAGAAATAGTTGGGCATGTCCGGAACCAAGAATCCAAAGTACGCCTTGGGCTGCTCGATGTCCCATTTCCGCGCGAGGTCGACTCCGCCTCGCCCAATGAGTGGGAACGATGGGCGGAACGATGTATCAAAGCCCGTCGCGCAGACAATCACGTCGTACTCCTTCTCCTCACCCGAACGAGTCCGGATTCCCTTTTCCGTAATGGCGGCGACATCGTCCCAGTGCATCTCGATGTGATCTTGCGTCAAGGCCTCCAGGAAGCCTGGTCCGGGCGTCTGCCTGCGACAACCGACAGGGAAACTCGGCAGGAGGTACTCGGCCGCTTTACGTCCTTTAGGAGTATCGCCCAAACGTTTGATCATGCTCTCTGTGAACATCTCCTGGGCGCGCTTCTGGATGTCACTGTCCGCGATTGCTCGCTTGAAGTTCTCGATCCGTCGGTCCATAATCGCCGCTCTGTACGCACGGAGCACTTCTGGATCTTTAAGCGTTTCAAGAGCAGCTGGGGAGAAGTTGTATTCAGCGTCCATTTCCAGGTCATTCTTCGTGGGCTCATTGATACCCGGAGCGGGCGAAATCCAGGTTTGTGTACGGACATACACGTCCATCGATGAAACGTGTTTGGCGAGCTGTGGAACAATTTGAATGCCAGAGGAGCCGATGCCAATCGTGGCGACCTTTTTATTAGTAAAGTCGTAATCTTGGTCCCATCGCGCAGAGTGAATCAGTTTGCCTTGGAATGAATGGAGACCTTCTATCGAGGGCCACTTCCAGTTGCTGTCGGGTTCGCATTAGTAGAAACTCAGGAACGGGGGAGGCGGTACTGACTTGAGCACACCACCAGCGTTGATGAAGACATCCACGCGATCTTGAAAGATGGATCCATCTGGCGACTGCACTGAAAGCTCCCACTTGGCATCTTCTTCGTCCCAGACGGCGCCCTTGATGGCGTGTCGGTACTTGATGTATTTGTTGCAGTCGTACTTATCCGCAACGCCATGCATATACTCATGGATCTGCTGCGCAGTAGCGTAGTAATTCGGCCAGTTTGGATTAGGCGCAAAAGAATAGGCGTAGTTGTGTGCGGGGATGTCGCATTTACACCCGGGATACCTTTTGATGCTGTCAGTCGACACTATTCGGGAAAGAAAGACCTATGACATACCGATTCTCCAGCCACGTTCCTCCCAAATCTTCATTTCGCTCGTAAATCACAAGTTCGGCGTTCTTGTCTTTCATGCGCTCGCTGAAGACAATTGCCATCATGAGGCCAGAGTAGCCGGCACCCATACAAGCGACGCGAATTGGTCGCCGCGTGCCGATGGGCTGCTCGACAATCTTGTAGAAGGGGTCGAGTGCTGGGTGGCCATTCTGATGCCCATTGATGCCGTTTGTGATTCCCATCGTGAAGTCTTGCAGTTGTTGGTCGTGATGGTTTCTACCAACGGTGAAAGTAGCAAATGCTATATACGACAATTCCTTGACTGTAATGCTGAGCAGCAAATCAATGTCCGAATATCTGGTCCGGACATCAATCTCCGGGACTTGGCCGCATCCGGTGCTAGCGCGTCTCTGCTCCACAGAAAAGTTGGAGTCGATGCGGCGCGTGGCGAGTCTGGAGTGGGGGCCGCTTCCACCTCCCATGCAGTGCGTGCACAGCCGGTCCTCCGCATTTCTAACCCCGGACGACCCCGGTCATTGCCAGCTCGAATCATACGATCGTCGGGTGTGATGCTTCACGATGAGTCCAGCAGCCCAGAAAGCCCACGCACGGCAGCCTCGAATATCCCGCCCTCGAGGCGCAGGGCCATGCAAAACCTGCACTCCCTGTCGACAGAAAAAGATCAAGTGTGACGGCGTCCGCCCACAGTGTCAGGAGTGCAGCGTGAATGGTTTTCATTGTGTCTATGCTCAAGATGCGCGACGAGAACCGCGACCTTCCAAGGCACGGGTTGAAAATCTCGAGGCGACGGTTGCGGTGTTGCTGGATCATCTCAAGGCGTGTGGTGTTGATCCCGGGATAAAGGACTGGATGCCGGCAACCAGTGGAGATGAGGGTGCCAGAGTGAGGAATGTGAGCGAGGGATATGAGTTTGACCAGACTATGGGAGATGGCGTTGGGCAACTCTTGACGCCGTCTACATCGTTGTATGGAACGGTGCGCGATAGAGAAGTCCCCGAGGCGCAGATGAGCTCGCCACCAGAGACTCAAAGACCTATCAACATGGAAATGAACACCGATACCTTGTTCCATCCGGATACGCCACAAAACAGCGAGATGGTTGCCGCCTTACACGCTCCGATGCCACACCCCAATCAAACCGCCATCACGCCAGCGGCCCCGAAGGATACAGACCAGGGCGAATCAGGCATGTCTCCCTGCGAAGCCCGAGTTGCCGGAGCGTTTCACGAGCACGGCTGCGTCTCATCGGTCCACGGACTCGCGAGTATCCTCAATCCCACATCACGAGCACAGCACAAGAAAAACATATCGACCATGGGCTGGAAAGGAGAAGGCGCAGTGGCCTCGTCCAAAGCAAGACTCGTAAGCAACGCTGCACTTCAACGACAGCGCGAGTCTCGTCTCTATCGTCAGCCAACGAATCTTGTCGATTTTGACGGCTGCGAACCTGACCTGGCCAGGCACCTGCTCGATCTGCACTTTAACCGTCAGCATTATGCGTATATGATCTCGTACCGGCCAGCGATCATGGAGGGTCTCGTCAATGGTGGCGGGCCGTGGGTCAACAAGCTTCTTCTGAATGCGATTTATTACTCTAGCACGTTATACAGCGATAGGCAGGGTCTGCGGTCAGATGTCAACGATCCCAACAGCATGAGTGCCCGCTTCTACCAACGCTTCCGCCAACTTCTCCCAGACGAGCTAGACAAGCCGAGCATTCCGACCGCGGTCGCTCTGCTTCTAACAAGCGCGACGCTCGTGTCGCAAGGCAAATCAAGTGCCGGCTGGAACCTCTCAGGAACAGCGTATCGGATGATCATCGACATGGGCTGCCATCTCATGCTCGGACCAGACTACGAGAGCCTCTCGAATCTCGACCACGGTCAGCTCCTGCGCTGGGACCTCGAACAGGAGATGCGCAAGCGGCTGTACTGGGGAGCATACGTCACAGACGCCACGCAGGCCTTGTACCTTGGCCGGCCGTGTATGTTTGCGACCGTGGAAGCCCGAGTGCCGCTGCGATTCCTGGATACATTTGAGGAGCTGGAGGAATGGGAACCCTATCTTGACCGTCAAGCAACTCAGCAGCCCCCTCCGTATGAGCCACGGCCTGCTCACGCGTTATCGACCTTCAGCTGGCTGGCTCGTCTTTTCCAGATCTCAACGCGCATTACGAGTCTGTACGGGATACAAACGATCAAATGCACTTCAGAATACCTCCGCGAGCAGAAGCTCTCCATCGAAAATGAACTCAGAGAGTGGAAAAGGTCGCTACCTGCGCACCTGAACTTCGACCCTGAGACATGTCAAACGCCCCCGCCTCATCAGATAACGCCCCAGTAAGCCTTCCCTTATTGTCCTCGTTATGAATTACTCATTTTGACTGATTTATTTATTTAATTGCTAGCACCACGTACCACGCCCTTACAATCCTCCTACAACGCGCCTTTCTCTCCGAAGGTCACCTCCGCCGACACTCCACCGAAGAAAGCAACAGAGAATCTGAGAAACTCTGCATCCACAGCGCAATCTGTATTCAGAAGCTGGTCCGCGCATACAGAGATGCATTTACCCTCCGCCGAGCCCCCTTTCTACTATCCTACGCAGTCTACTCGGCCGTCATCGTGATACTCCGCGCAGAGCGCCACGAGCGTGGCCAGTTCATGGGACCAATTGAGTTTTTCTGGAACTGCCTGAGCGAGTTGCAGCGGGGATGCAATTTTGGTCTCGAAAAGCCGTTGATGGTGCTTAGGGAGATGGTCAAGGAGTTCCGGGCTGGTCCTGGTGCGAACTGTGAAGGTGCAGGCTTGGGCCTTGATTTCGAGAGCGCATTCGCCCTCCCCATTGATCCGTCTCTTGATTCGAGTGGGATGGGCAATTACAATACCATGCAACTTCACGCTCCCCAGCCTGCGTCGCCGGATTATTTGCTCGGACTGGATACGAACATGGCGCTTGGGACGGGGTCGCCGGGGTTTTGCATTTCTTTGAGCCAACTGGAGAGTGATATCTCGCATGACGCTTTGTATGGCCTTTTTGCGCCGCCGCAGTTGTACCCCTGAGGTTTGATAATATAATTGGATAATTGAGACGGCACGCTTTGCCCTAATAACCTTTGGCCGCTCCCTTTCTCCACCCCTTTATATGGCGTAATCGTAGCTAAGCCACCCTCCTCAAGCGACACTGACCTCTCTGTCGCTGGACACACACTCTCCGAGTTCTCTCAACTTTGTCACAGGCGCAGCAGAGAATCACTTCTTCGCTGTCGAGATTTCCTTGTTCATTTTGCGGGCGAGTTTGCTTACGAAGAGAGATATCGAAACGACACATTACTGTATGAACCTTTCGACAGGAATATAAGCACTGGAGGTACAGGATGTTTGGTGACATACAACATAAAAGCTCAATTCTTGCAGTTCCCATCCTAGTACAATCAATCTATATTACTACTCGCTCACCCCCTCAACCCTCCAGAGCCTCCTAATATTCGGTTTTGCCGCATTATCCCTGATCCTCAACGTCCACTCCGTAACCCCAGCCTTCCACTCCGGACCCCCGAGCCCATTCACCTCATCATAGAAGTTGACTCCGTAAAAGTTCGCCGTCTCGATCTCCCCGTACACTTTTGCGAGCGCATACCGTCTCATTGCGTTCCATCCTGGTACCAGAGCCAGTTTGCCGCCGTGTTCTTGGTCGTACCAGGCGTGGTAGTCTGCTTCCTTATCTGGGCGAGGCGTGGATCCGTTCACGACGATGGTTGAGCCGTGTGCGGGGTGTGTTGGGAGTCGGTGAGGGTTGGTTTGTGGTGCACCACCCGCATTGCTGGCATCGCGGCCGTTGATGAACTTGCAGACGATCCAGGAAGGTGGTGCTGAGGTATCAGCAGTATCGGATTCGTAGAGACTTGCGGACGCGGTGACGGGGGCGATGTCGCTGAGGAAATAAATTGTGGCATTTTTGGGCGCCTCCGAGTCACCTGCGCCAAGGGTGTAGGCTGCCTGAGTGTTGGGCAAGGAGGGGGCGCTGGTTGCGAGTGTGTCGCTGAGGCGGATGACGATTCCGGGGACAGCCATTGCTGCAGCTTGATTTGAATTCTAGAACAAGGCTTAGGTACCAGAAACAACCATGCAGCTGGCGAGCGTACCGATGTTGATTTATGCAGCTGTTGCGCTTGACGTTCATTCGGTCCATGGCATTCATTTTCCTTGAGTATACCACAGGTGTAGATCGCGGACATTAATGTCCGGCATGGGGGGAATATCAAGCCTCAGCAAGTTGGAGACCTTCCGAGCACCTTGCAAGCATCGCTGTCCTACTCGAATCGCAAAACAATGACAACTCCATCTAAACTACCTTCATTCGACCAGCTCCCCTTGAACGAGGGTGATCCACCTTACTCCGCTTGGGGACTTTGGGGAGAAGATAGTGCTTTGGGTTCGCTCAATTACCTGACAGACGAGGCGGTCGCAAAAGCAGTACAAGAAGTAAAGACAGGAGAGCGTGTAGCCCTCAAGTATAATATCTCAGACCCAAATGTGAATCAAAGCTAAGCCCCTCTATAGTTTACCACTGGACTTCTTCAACCCACCATTGCTCGGCCGCGCGGGGTTCGAGCAAAAGGTCATTGACAAGAACCCTCTCGTAGTCAATGACGATGTGGTAAGTGCCTTGCACATGTTCGGGGAGTTGTTTAGCTTACAGTTCTAGATTACGTTCAACACGCAAGGGAGCTCCCAATGGGACAGTTTCCGCCATTTCGCGTACCAGGCAGACAAGAAGTTCTATAACGGGTATGTCCATTTCCCATTCATACCACGGACGCTAATCCAGCCTCATTGCAGAACTACGCAGGATGAAATTCACGCTTCTGGTCGAACCTCTATCAACGGGCTGCAGGCCTGGTGCTCCCGCGGTCTTGCCGGGAGGGGCGTGCTGGTCGACTACGCCTCGTGCGCACGTCGACACGGCATAGAAATCAACCACTTCTCCGGGCATGCTATCACATTGAAGGATGTACTTGCCGCAGCGGCAGAGCAAGACGTTGAGTTCCGTACAGGCGACGTGCTGTTCCTACGCACCGGGTACGTCGCAGCCTACCAGGAGCTCGACTCTGCGGGACGCGAACGAGTAGCCCAAGTGCGCGAGTGGTGTGGTCTGGGTCAATCACGCGAGACAACTGAATGGCTGTGGGAGAGACAGTTTGCAGCTGTCGCGAGTGATTCACCTGGGTTTGAGGTTCGGCGTACGTATTCTTCTTCTACATTCAGCGACATTGACACTGACTCTGAACAGCACCCGTCGAGAAGCAGTGGCACCTCCACCCTATTCTCCTGGCCGGATGGGGGACTCCGTTGGGGGAGCTGTTCGACTTGGAGGCACTGGCAGCCATCTGTGCCAGGACTCAGCGCTGGTCGTTTTTCTTCACTTCATCGCCGCTGAACTACATGGGCGCGGTCGCTTCGCCACCGAATGCGATGGCCATTCTCTAAGAAGTAAATCTAGTCAAATGCAGCATACGAAATCTTATCTCAATCTTTCTAATAAGAGCTCTACCTCCCTAGAAATCCCAATCCTGAGGCTAACCAAGTAGTCCGCCTTGTTTCTGCACAGGACTCGTGCACTTTCTTCCAGCTCGCTTGAATCTCACTTCGATCCTCGATATCGAGAAGTTCCTTCTTGTCTCTGTACCTCGCGAAGATCAGTAGGCTTTCGTCCGTCTCCTCATCTCCCCGGTGGAGTATCCAGAAGCTTAGAACCTGACTTCCCTCGGCCTCTCGAGCGAGCAGTTGCAACTGCTCAACAACCTCCCCCTTCTTCCCGGAATTCGGCGTAAGCTCATCGGTTACAATGTACTGTTCGCTCGCTGAGGCAGAGAAATCTACAGGCTGCCCCTGAACAATGAACCCGAGGAGCGGGCGCCAAAAGCGCAGATCGCTTGGACGTTCAAGGAGACCTTCTGGGCCAACAGCCCCGCGGAACGCTTTGTACTCGGCACTGGCACGGTGTGTCTCGGTGTTTGCTTCGATGTCTTCATATCTGAATGGTTTTGTGAACACTTTGTGTCTATCACCGGTTTCTAGTGGAAGGATTTACATTTCGAACCCTCTTAGCCAGTGATGCGGGACGACAGTGTTGTCTTGGGCGCTGCGAAACCAAGCATAGCCATGACACTTTGGCTCCGTTTTGAGCGTGACTGGAGCGATTGCGGAGATGTATTCCAGGAACTAGCAGTACAGTTAGGGACGCGATATAGGTGATGGGATACACTTGGAGCCATTACCCGATCCCGCTTCTCGGGTGAAGCACAGTTGGAGAGGGGTGCGATCACATACATTGCTGTGGCTTTGGTTCTGGAACCTGGAGTTGGTTTGAGATCTTATTACGCGCAGTGGGTCCGGAAACTGATGTCCAGGCTGGAGTCGGAGAGCCCCGCATGACGTTGAGCTACTCCAACCAGATCCTCATCTCGGCCTCTGATTTCCAGCGCAGGTTCCAAATATTCCCAACAAGCTGTTGGGCTACACGGAGAATAATCAAGCTCACTCTCACAATGGCCACCACTCCAACTATTCCCGCCTCGTTCTTTGAGTCCGTGCTCTCCCTCCCACCGACAGAGCAACTCCGCTGGTACAGCTGCGTCATCGTCTCGCTCTCCTCGCTCAACTACCCCGATGTGATCCCGCAAGTATACGAGCACTTGGATACGCATTTTCTCTCGAAGCTCTCACACGATGACCGATTCGACGCCGCTCGTCGACTCCGCGAGGCCCTGATCAAGTCTACGGGAATCGTCGGAGCCGCACGAACAGGGAACGCGATACGAACGCTCACCGGTCTCATCCCAGAGGATCTTCGCGAGACAGAATCACCTCGCTCTCAAGAGTCCGATGAAGTTGCCCGTGCTCGAGGAAAGACGTTTTGGACGCGGGTCTATGAGCGGAATAAGGCCTTTGATCCGCAGGCGACCGTGAGAGCCAGTCCGGATTATGCGTTCGTCGTTCGAGGTATGACTCTTTGGTTCTTCCCATGAACTCGACCGCTGAGACACGAGGTAGAGGTGCTCTACGGTCGGATATTCTCCTTCAATGTGGTGATTGACGACTTGACCACCGGCTACGTCATGGTCTCTGCGCTATACGGAATGGACTGCCCGAATCAGCTGCAGCATCATATGAAGGGGATGTTAGTGAATGGGGCGTCAAGGGAGGATCTGATACGGTTGCAAGAACTATGCTTGGGTTTGGCGAAGATTTTGGGTGTCACTTTTAGACATGGTCCTGCGCCGATTCCGACCTCGCCTAGTGAGTAGATTGACGAACGAATCATTTTTGTTGAGAGCGCGGTTCTGTAAACTCCTCCTTACTTCCCAGATATGAAGTCAACTATCCAGCATCGTTGGCCGTTTATTTCAGGTAAAGCTTTGACTGAGGTCAGGCCGGAAGCATGGCTGGGATTCTTACTCTCGTGCGAGGACAAGCACAGTGTGAAGCAACGCGACGTGCGAAGGAACCGCTTTTCGCGTCTTACCGCAGTATTTACAGATTTCTATAAATCAATCGCTTGTATTAAGCCGTGTCAAGAAGCAGGCTCGCAAACCCCGTTGGATTCAAGTATAAGACAGCTGTGGATGCAAAAGCAGGTTGTCAACAGTGTTATTGAGGGGTCGGTGGCGGCGAGCCAGCGGCTTGCGACGGTGTTTGATGGGCTGACGAGGAATTCGCCCGAGGGGGTTGGGTTCCAGCAGCTTGCCACTCGGCGGGGGTTCAAGGATGCGGTTCATGCGAGGGATGAGCCTGGGAGGACGGAGGAGTATAGGAAGAGGTGGAAGAGCTCGCTTTAGGATAAGTTCAAAGTGTAACTGGGACAAACAAAAAAAAAAAACATACAACAGCAGGGATTCGCATGTGGTCACCCACCATACTACTAACCTACCGGCGTGTGGCTTAAGTACGGCTGAGCGGACGGGAAGCCCTGTTCTCCACACCCTGTGGTCGTATGTATCAGAATCTTCGAATTATAGTATTATGTAGACCTTAATGTAATGAATGTTATCCACGTCACCCTGGATGGGTCCGAGGGTTTGTTTGAAATGTTCAGGTTCATTGCGTGTCAAGGCCTTTGCTTTGCCCTGTTTTGATTGTCACTCAGCCAACGACTATAACCTCCCTGCTTATACCTAAAGAGAGTAGCGGAACAACGGACTCCGATCCCCCATTGCATCCAACTGGGCCGCCGTGTACGTAGCCTCAATCTCCTCGCGCGTCTTGCGATCCCTCCTCTTATTGATGAGCTTGTATACAATTTCAAGTGTCGTGGCCGACACAGCACCGGCACAAATGAATCCCAAACTCGTTCCCCATCCGGTCTGGTAGCGAGGTTTCTCCTCCGCGACGAAGATGAGACTTCCGATTATCCCGCCGGTGTTGCCGACTGCGATCATGAGAGCGATTCCCATCGCTCGCTTGGTCTGGCCGGCGAGATTGTTGAGAGTCCATGTATTCGCTCCGGGTACGATGGGATATACTGAGATGGTCGCGACGTGGACGAATGTGTAGCAGAGGGCAACGTGGGAGGAAATGTTGGCGCTGAAGGAGAAGAGAACGGCGTAGGCCATCATGAGGCATAACTGTGGGCCGACGATGAATGGCAGTCGCCAGGACACCCTGTCTGCAAACGTAGCGACGACAATGGCGGAGATGGCACCGGCAACATACGGAGGCGCAGACAGCAGCTGTGCATTAGTGCTGCTAAATCCCATATTGACCATGATCTGGGGCAGCGTGAACTTGAGCGCGTAGGTAGGAACTGAGCTGGACATGAAGATAAGGCCCTGGAGGTAGATTTGCCAGTCGGTCAGGACAGAATACACGACCTTCCACTTTTGCTGCTTTGTGGGAGACTCCTCGAGATGATTCTGCTGTGTGTGGACTCCTCGATACTTTCGATATAATGCGTTGAGGTAGCCGATTTCCCGGTCGGAGAGCCACCGCGAGGAATGTGATGGAGAGTCGGGAAGAATCCAAAACGATGCCACGCCCAGGATGACGGTAAGGGCACCTTCCAGGAGGAAGATCCATCGCCAGCCATTGTAGCCGCCGAGGCCGGACATTTTGGCGATGGCGGCGGCCAAAAGGCCTGAGAAGGCGCCAGACATGGCTGCAGCACAGTACAACAGAGACATGCGAAATTGGGTCATGTGGGGAGGATACCACTGGCTCAGGAGGTACACAGCACCCGGGAAGAAGCCAGCTCTGGACAGTAATGGTTAGCAGGACGAATAATCCAGGTCATATGTATGAAGAACACGTACTCAAACACACCCAGAAGCACACGGCAACCGACCAAGCCGCCAAAGTTCTGGCAGAAGCCACTGCAGGTCATGACGATCCCCCATGCCGTCACGATAAGCCCGATCCAAGTGGAGGGCTTGCTGAACTTAATGAGAAGCGAGTTTGCCGGCACCTCGCACAGAATATATGGAACAAAGAACATCATGTTGGCGATGTTGTAGTCGTTTCCGGTCATCTTGAGGTCGGCCTCGAGGCCTTCGATTTTTGCGTTGCCGAGATTCGCCCTGCCATTGTCAGATCATCTGTCCACCCCGATGACAAAGTACACTGTTACCTGTCCAGGTTCGCAATCAAGTAGAGCGCCATGAGCATCGGCATCAGACGAAAGTCGACTTTGCGAAAGGTCTTGCCGTGCTCTTCAGGCGAAAGGTCGAGCTCCGAATCAACTGGGTCACCTTTTTGCGACATTTCGAGGTGCACGGCGCGGCCTTCCTTCTGATGAGCGGCTGGAAAAGAGGAATCCTCGTTATTGCTCGCCATCTTGTCGAGCTGGTGGATTGCTGGGATGTCTGGGAGATGGAGCCGTTGCTTTTGTAGGAGGCAAGATTGGCTTTCTTGGCTTCCCCAGTTCTCCAAAGACGATTCAAGCGCCGGACATGCATATCCGCCGCGGAGATGGAACTTGATTTCCCCGTGGGGTAAATGTGGACCTTGGCTTAGATCGGATTTCAATTAACCTAATATTGCTAACTGCGGAGATACTTATCCAACGCTCTGCCCGGACTTTACTGTGAAGATTTCAACTGGCAGACGCCGAGGTGCAGGATGTGCAGTATGACGGCGACAGATACAAACTCCCTTAGGATACATTCCTATGATGACTGAATGCTACTTCTTGAGAATTGGGTAACGCTGGGCGAAGTGTACTGGGTGACTGCGAGCAACTGGGGGCCTGATTTACATCATGTGTGGAATATTCATCCGTTAATTTCTGTTCACTGGGGCCGTCGCCTGGGCTTCCAGCACTCGGGGTGGAGATTCAATGACTTTAAATCATAGTAACAATAATGATGAGGGGATCTAAGTCTCAGAATTTGCCTGGATCGTCCCCATATTCGACTACTGGCAAGCTTGACACTACAGTACAACCCTCAAGCGATCGCTTTATAAGAATACACTATCTAGACAAAGTTGGATGCCTTCTCAATGGTCAAAAGTCTAAGTATCCGAGTAAGATGCTGGATTAAAACAAGGTCCGTGACTGGTGAAGGTGGGATGTGCCTCAAATGGATCCTATGGGGCAAATATATATCGCTTCCATGAGGCCAGCCGGAGAGGGGAAATGCGCAGAGAACGCCGGACTTTGGGTCTAGGTAATCGCTACAAGCTAAATCAGCACTGTGAAGTATTTTTCAGTTGACATTGGGTTGAATTTGCGATTTTACTGAATCATATTGCGTGGATGGCATCAATCAGGGATCGGAGAGCGATTTCATCAAACTGAAGAAGGTGAGCTCGGCAGACGCTGAGTCATATATCCTTGAAAAACCCGCAGCTGGCTCAGTTCGGAGTAGTCGAGTGGTAAAGCTCCTGCACCCTTGGTTGTAGTCATGGGTTCGAAACCCGCGTCCACCGCTGTTTTTTTCTGCAACATTTTTGCTTCTTGGCGCAGGGCTTGGCGCAGGCTTCTCGCTGCTTGAGCATCTCAGGGCGGAAAAGAGCTTCCCCGCTTCGCAAGATAAGCCGCCGAAACTGTTTCTCTTATTGGCTTGTTCTTGTTGCATCATGGCCTGTCAGCAATATTCCATTTACTTTCACCTTAGTAGATCGTTCCCATCTGGTGGAATTCTTCCTGTTGCAACAGTGACTGTAAACCTACGGACACAGCCTTTTTGACTGGTTAAAGGGACGGGAGCATACAAGAGCAAGCATTATAGTCGGGTTTAAAGGAGTGAATAGTGCACAGTCAAAGGCTGCAAGAACAAAGAACAATGGATTTAACCTGAAAACAAAAATAAGAAGAAATAAGATACTGATTCCTCGCCCAAAGGAGATAATAAAGACATTGACAAACCAGTATACAAAGACGACTTCCGCAGAGTCCTATAAGTAGCTCCAACTACTCCGCTGTCATTACCAGTTTACCACGCCTTGATTGCCTTCTATTCACAATGTCTGCCTCGACTACCAAGTTACCTAAAGGAGTCGACCGCGATATTCTCACCGGCCGGCGACAACCCAGCTCGGGCGAGGTATGCATTGGCATGACCATTAACAAGCACGGTCACCTGGAAGCAGTATGCCTGGGATACCTGGACGCCGCGGTGACGTTCGCCTTCATCGTGTGGGTAGAACCCAAGTCTGGCGAAGAAAAGGATTTTACGGCATGTACCAAAAAGGACCTTGACGATGCCCTTTATGGGACTTGGGCCGATGAGCCGGAGCTCGGCCAACTGGCGTTTGGCTGGTGGAGGTGCGGCGGAATCCTTACCAATGGTTATGGCATTGCCCGTCAAGTCTGTCGGCGCCTGGTTTATCCTCTTGTTGATGCTATTCCTGAGACGAATTACTGCCAGTTGAACGATCTCAGTGACACGTTGCTGCGGGAATTGCTTACAGAGGGCGAGGAGGATGCCTCCATCCCGCATGATCGTTCGCGCCTGCTGCGAGAGGCTATTGCTGCTCGCAACATCACTCGAGAGGTGCGAAGCGCAGAACGTGCCATTCGCAATCGTCAAAGTAATGCTAATCAGAACTAGGCTTCTTCAACGGTCTCCCTACGCTTAAGATCCTTTCCTGTTATTGCTCGATGCTTATACTTAGTCTTATGTTATCTACAATGAGTACTTAGGAAGCTAGCTACCTCTAATTCTAAATCTAGAAAGATAAAATCAAGTTCTGAGTTCGTTTGTAACAATGTATACCTCCGTACCAGATATGCCTTCATCTACTATGACGGTAATTGCAAGCGCCTCTCAACTGGTGTCTAAATAAACCGCAAACACGCTCAAGAATTGCTGGGAAACGGAACAATCTACCACGAGTAGGTAATTGGAAAAGACTTTCAAGGCTCAACCTCGAAATCCACGTAACCCATGCCACAGATCCACTCCATCACGGGCTCATAGAGCAACAATCGTGATTTAGCACCTTCAATCGCTCCAAGCAGAGCAAAGTAGTTGGGAATCTCATGACCCCCGCGTCCGGCGTCTTTCTCCACGTCTTCATACGTCAAGCCTTGATCCATTCGATGTTGCCATCGCAGTAGTGCTTCATAAACAAGCGATGCCAGTCCGCGTTAATAAGGGGGCGTGATAAGAGGATATTAGTTCTTTTCGGCCATTTCCATATTGCACTTGTCGTACTCGACAAGCAAGTTAGGATACTGCTCCAGGACTGGTTTTCTGAAGGTCTGAAACTCTTTCATCTGATCAACTCTCTGGTTTGGGTTCCGGAACGGCGGCCAGTGAGACACAGTGCACATGAGAGCGACGCGACAGTCGTCGGCAAGAGCCTCGATCGCGCGTCGGACGGCTTGACCGAATGCGTAAGGGCGTTGATGAATATCGAAATCAGGCTGACGCTGGGAAGATCGGCCGTCATGAGCTCCCATGATGGGAAACTCCCCCGAATCTACAAGCCAGTACCAGTTGGAGACATCGTCCTCCGTTCCGTCTCATTTTCTCTAACCCCACTTTTAGCTGCGTCACCAAATCTAAATAAGCCGCATGGGGCCGATATTGGCAACCTGTGGGAGGAGCTAGCACTGGCCCCGAATCGTGACATTGGTCTCAGCGAGAGATAACCGGAACAGTATGGAGAGAAAAAAAAAATATCCACGCTTGCTTACACGGCTATGCATTCGCTCAGAGGCCAATATTGATCTCCAACACAGTTCTTCTTGTATCTAATCCACCCGCAGTCCGGCCTCCTTCAGTAGTGGAAGGATATTCTCCAAAAAGTGATCAAAGTCCACTTTCCAGTCATAAAATCCCAATTGCACACCATCGATGCCAACTTTATACAAAGCTGCCAGCTGCTCAACGACTACCTTGGGAGACCCTATAACCTCGACATTTGCACCAAGGTTATATCCCTGCTTGCGTGCGCCGTTCGGTCCTCGCCAGGCATGAGCATCGCTCTCATAACTTGTAAAAGTCCGCTTGTCCTTAGTACCTGTGTTCATACCATCAACGATGTCTTGCAGGTATGCTTCGCTCTCTTCTGGCGTATTCCTCGAGACTATGATGGGATTTATCAGAACCTTGATCTCACGGCCTGCCTTCTTCGCCGCGTCCTTTATGGTTGCAATGTGATCGGGCAGCGATTCCAGAGCGCTGTGTATATCTGCTCCGGCGGGCGAGGTGATAAAAACCAAGTCGGAATATTTGACGGCAAAGTCAATCCCCGCAGGAGACCCAGTAGCATTAACAAGTACAGGCCGACCGTACTGTGGTTTCGGCGTCACCCAGGCATTTTCCACCTTCCATGATGAGACTCTGCCTTCGTACGTCAAATTCTCCGTCTCGCCCCAGAGGCTATTGACGACGTCGAATAGCTCGGCTGCCATGTCGTATCGCTTGTCATGCTCGATTCGATTCCATCCGAACATTTGGTGTTCAATCGCACGGTGGCCTGTCACGATGTTGATGCCCCACCGGCCTTTTGAAATGTGATCGAGGGTGGCGCCGTATTTTGCGATATGCAGCGGATGCAGTGGACCATACAAGACATGAATAGTCGAGATCAAGAGGATCTTGCTGGTCGCGGCAGCCATTGCACCCAGAGCGATAAAAGCATCCAGCGAAGCCTCTCCATCATAACCACCCTTTGGGAGCCACTGCATTCGGCTGAATGCGATTTCGAATCCAGCGGCCTCGGCCTTGCGTACGATATCCAGGTTGTAGTCGAATGTCCAGCTGTTGCTCGTGGGAAAGTCGGAAAGCTTCCTGTCCTGCAAGTCGAGAAAGACGCCCAGCATCAGGGGTTGTCGCTCGGCGACCCGAAGAGGACTGTCTGCAAAGTCCAGGGGACCTTTGAGGGCCGGGCCTCCTTCTCTGACAGATCTAGCTGCCATCTCAAAACAAATTCTATGGTTTGTGTCAAAACGTCCAAGGACCTTCGTGGGATGCACCAGCTTGATATGTGGCGGGGTAATGGGATTGCATCAATCCTCACGAATCTGAGCACATCGCTGCTTATGGAGTAACATGAAAAGCAGATGTCGAATAGGCGCGACGGAATGATACCATCGGCGATAGCAACATACGCGGAAAAGAATCCGACGTTTCATAAGTATTCTGCCATCTTCTATAACTTTATCATCTCTCAGGAGCTTTGAGTCCTGGGGTTAATTTCTGTGAATGAAATTGCGTTGTCATTTGGGCTATCTCAAGCTGTACATAACATGACCTAGAATATAGATGTGTATTTTCAACAATGGATTCGAAAACAGTCATAGCTGGGTCTTGCATTATTTGTAGTGAATGTCTCTATATTTAGCAGTAATGTGAGCGCTCACCCTAGCTTCCGCAATATACTTTAGCATCTTTCTATTTATCATCCTCGGACCCCGCACCAGTATGTCAATATGGCAGGGTGCAGGTAAAAGGGGACGAGGTCATTGTTGCCCTTTCTTGATCCAGGGCGAAGGAGTGCTTGTGTCTTCTCCAGCGCGTAGTAGGACGGGGTGAACCGAATGCTAATCTCGGTGTATATGTAGACTATAAAGGTACCATCTCGTGGATCGCTGACTTATTTGGATGCTCAGGCGGGAGGAATCAAACGGAGACAGCCAACTAATTTGGCAATACTCAAACTCGATGGGATCGCAGTCCAAGCTATAGAGCAACTATCAACAAACAACGACAGCCTGTCACCAATGACATAACGCGTGAGGCCCGATCAATCCTTGATTTCAGCATGTTCCACATCAATCATGTTCTTGTCCAGCGCTGTCTTACCCGCCGTTTCCTCCCTCGCCCCATCGAACAGCGTTACAATCTCCTCCAGAGCAAAGCCTTTGGTTTCGGGATAGACGAAGTAGACCACGGTGAATTCGATGACGACCCAAGGGATGAAGATGATGTAAAACTTCCAGCCCATATCCTCAAGCCCAACAGGGAATGCATAGGTGGAGAGGAGTGTGAAGCAGGTGGAGAAGAGCTGGAAACATGCCTGGCCGCGCATGCGGAGATGGAAGGGGAGGATCTCGGCAATGTACAACCCCAGGTTGCCATTAATACCAAAGTTGTAGGCCGGGGAGAACAGGTAGAGGAAAGCGACGGCTGCTCCGGCTGCGGCTCTGTTGGAGGCGTCTTGCGCGAACACGGCGCTGCCGGTTGTGATACCAATCAAACACAGGCATATGCCAACGCCGGACCCGAGGAATAGGACGCGACGTCCAAGTCTCTGGGGCAGAGTGGCAAAGTATAAAGCCGAGAGCCAGGAGAGCATCTGCTGCGTGGCGTTGATCAGGGTTTGTTCAAGACTCGAGGTCAGTCCTACGCTCGTGAGGATGGGGGCGAGATAGTAGGAGATGAAGGCGTTGCCCGACATCTAGATGTTGACACAAAAGAGTGAGCGTTCGACCCAATGTACATCAGCGGGATGGGAGAGCCATACCTGGGCGAAACAAGCACTCCAGAGCAAGATGAACAGACGCTTGCGGTTGCCTGCCGAACGGGTGAACTCGAGATAACCCTGGAGCCAACTGCCTCTGCTCGTGCTCTGTTCGTACGCAAGGGCCTCTTTGATTTCGTTGAATTCAAACTGGACCAAAGCATCATTGACATCACCTTCGGCGTGATATTTGCCGAGAATCTGCAGCGCCTCGTCACCGCGGTCCTTGGATACAAGCCAGCGCGGACTTTCTGGCACGAACCACAGACCCAGTAGTTGCACAACCGACGGAACTCCCTGAAGAGCGGACGGAATACGCCACGCAGCACTCCCATCAATGCGAAAGGTGCCAAACGTTGTCCAAGCCGCGATGATAGCGCCGAGGGCATATGTCGTGTTGAACAAGGCGGTGGCTGTGGCACGATGAGCGGGATGCGCAATCTCCGTCAGCAGTGGAGCGCCAGACGAGCCCAGGAAGACTGCTCCACAGCCCAGAATCCCACGGGCAACCACAAACATGGCCAGGTTCTGAGCGCCTCCCTGGACAGCTGCGCCCACACAGCATATACACGTCCCGAGGGTCAGACCAAACCGTCGTCCGAAACCGTCGTTGACCAGAGAGATGAACGGAGTAGCGACCAGGCCCCCAATGGGGTACGCCGCATTGAAAAGACCCAGGGTTGCTCCCTTTGGTTCCCCAAAGTAGGACCGCCAGCTTTCCACTGATTGAAGGCCGTTCATCATTGACCCGTCGAATCTATACTCGCACGCGTTAGGCTATCGTTTGCGTGGTCCGGGAGGCGGAGAGGAATTCCAGCTTACCCTTGGGTGAATAGAGATAGCAAAGGGAACACCATCAACATGTTGAGGGTAAAGAGGTTCTTGTGCCTCCACCAGTGCTTCGCGTCCACACTACTCTCCGGGATGGGGATGGCCCCCGATATGCTGTTGCGAGTCGACATGGCTGGGGCTACTGCGATACTGGTTGAGCTGATGGTTCTTTGTAAATGTTGGGGTGAATCCGGGGCAAGATGCTGGGACGATGGGCCCTTTATATCGGCCACAATGGCGTCCCAGCTCAGACCAGCTGCCCCTTGCTGGTGTTTGCGGGGAGGATGTTGTCGGGGCTTGGGGGACTTGAAAGGGAAGTGGAGTGGAGGGAGAATTTTCGGTTCAGATCCACCACAGTCACAGTCTCAGTCACTTGGTGGCGACGCGGAATCCCGGGACAGTTGAGCTCACAGCATGCGGAGTCCCGGCACACTGAGTGTGGATCGGTCACCCACAGGTTCGGCCACTGCTTCACCGAACAGCGACCACCCAAGCGGATGCTAAAACATCCTCCGCCCCTTGGATCCCCGGTCTTGTGCTATCCCTGGTGTCGCTCTCGCCATGGCTACGTGGATCTGGCACCCAGACTGGACCGAAGAGCCCGACGAGGCGTCGGCTGGCGCCCTGGTGCACTTTCGAAAATCCATCATCCTGTCAACGCTTCATCCCCAGCCCGTCCTCATCCGCATCACCGCCGACACCAAATACAAGCTCTATATCAACTCAAAGCTGGTCTCGGTCGGTCCTGTCAAGGGGAACCGCAATCTCTGGTTCTATGACGAGGTGGACATCCGACCCTACCTCCAGCTGGGCCGGAACAACATCAACGTCCGCGTGCTTCGATTCTACTACGCCACGCAGCATGCGACGAGCTTCCCAAGATTACATTGCCCGGGCCTGTTTATCCAGCACACCCAGGCGGAAACCGCGCTGGGTGCTGGCTGCATTCAAAGCGACCGAACATGGGAGGCCGCCCTCGATCAAACAACCATCCTGCCGACCGAGATCAAAGAAGATGAGTTTCTGCACGTCTACGAGCGAGTAGACGGCGGGTGTGAACTGGCGACTCAAAAATGGGTCCAGGTGGAGGAGCTGCAATTCCCCAATTCACATGGGCTGTCCGCCCCGTGGAAACTGTCGCCTCGTATGATCCCACTTTCTCGATATCAACCGGGATACTTCAAATCCATCTGTACCGTTTCCAGTGCCCTGCCGCAATCAGATTGGGAACGCACTCTTCTCGACCGCAGCATTAACAAGTCATCGTCGGTGATCCGCCTGCCAGCTGGTAGCGAGCACTATCTCGAGCTCGAAGCCGACGCCCATATGACCGCCTTTCCGTATTTTCGCTTTGAATGGCCTCGCGATCCAGGCAGCACCCTGCGGGTGACCTACTCCGAGTGCTACGAAGACACCCCGTACCAGGTCCCCTACATCCGGCGCAAGGGTAACCGCAGTGACACCACAAAGAGCATCATTGGCCCGCAGGACGAGTATATCTTTGGAGGAGTTGCCGCCAAGTCGACGAGAAGCAGTCTCCCGTACCATGAGAGCCAAACGGACGAGGAGGTGTTTGCTCCGTTTCACTTTCGGACATTCCGCTTCCTGGCCGTGCATATCAAAGTCTCCGACACGGCAGATCTCATCCTGAAACGCATCGATCTAGTCAAAACCAACTATCCACTGCAAGTCCACGCGGACATCGAGCTCTCGGTCGCCGACAATGTATACCGTGGAATGTGGACAACCAGTGTCCGAACCCTGACAAACTGCATGCACGACTGCTTCGAAGACTGTCCCTTTTACGAGCAGTTGCAATATGCAATGGATGCTCGGAGCTCTGCGCTATTCACCTATTGCATCTCGGGCGACGACCGTCTTGCCCGCCAGGCAATCCACCAGCTGCACAACTCGTACGACCCCCGGTTGGGACTCACTGCAAGCCGAGCACCCGCACACCAGCAGCAGATCATTCCGCATTTCTCCCTATTCTGGATCTGCATGGTGGCCGACCACTTTCAGCGGTTCAATCAGATTGACTTTGTTCGCCAGTTCGTCCCGGTGTGTGATGGAATCCTCGAGTCCTTTTCGCGCCGAGTGGACCCCAGCCTTGGGCTCGTTCGCAGCGTCCAGAGCCCCGACCAGTGGGACTTTGTCGACTGGGCCGAGCCCTGGAAACCCATGGGAATCCCGCCGGCGGCGGAGAGAACGGGGTTCCAGTCATATACCAGCATGTTGTACGCCTACACCCTGGCAGCAATCTGCCCGCTCCTCATCGCAATCGGTCGCCCGGGCATGGCCGAGGAATATCAGATCCGGGCCAACGCCATCAAAGGCGGGCTGATCGCGTCCTGCTTTGACTGCCGCTTCTTCACCGATGGGCTGGCGGCGAATGCAGATCCTGCCTCGGACTACAGCCAACACGCCCAGGTGTGGGCAGTCCTCTGCGGCGCTGCAACAGGAGATGTTGCTCTCGACATCCTGAACGAGTGCACCGCGACGTCTAGCAGTAGAAAATTTACTCAGACCTCCACGGCCATGTCCTTTTACACCCTGCGGGCTCTCGCTGAGGTCGGTGGCGGCCTGTACGAGGAACGGTTCCATGAGTTCTGGGTGCCATGGAAAGCACAGCTGGCGCAGAATCTGACAACGTGGGTAGAGGACAGCGTCTCGAATCGATCCGACTGCCATGCGTGGGGGAGCTCGCCTCTGTATGAGTTTATGGTGGAGGTGGCTGGCGTGCGGACAGTGGGCTCGGGGGCAAACAAGAGCATCGCCTTTCGGCCTCGCGTCGCTCTGTTCCACCAGTTCCGCGCCAAGGTTCCATTCCTCAGGGATGGTTCTTTGGGGATTGCACATGTCCACTGGAAGCCCGAGGGGGGTGCTGTCCAGGTATCGCTGTCGTTGGAATTTACAGAAGGGGGGTCGATCGCCGTGTCGTTACCAGATGGGCGCATCGTGAGGATGGAGCGCCTTGAGGAAGTGCGACTTGTCCATGGGAGGAAATGATTGCAGCTGCTACATGTATATATCCAAGACGCGAATTCCATCTAGTCCCCTTGACCGGGTTGAGTGTCGGCGGCGAGAGCATCCATCAGACCCTCCAACAGCTCCAATCGGTCGGCAACATCATTGGCCTCGTCCTTCCAGTATCTCAGTAGAACCAGTACTTTCTCGACAGCCCTTTTCCAATCTGTAGGGAGCAGCGCCGCCAGACCCTGCATGGCACCCGCGATCAGGACAAGCGCACTCCTTGTACAGGACCTCAGCATGAGCCATGTCCCGTGGTGGCGATGGAAGAAGCCTCGCTCATTCTGCGCGATCCGACGGATACACACATCGAACCCTTGCGGACAAAGCCAGCAAACACTCCGTGGAACTCGTCTGTGGGGTTATTCTCATGGATGGCGTCGACCACAAACGGCCAGTACATCATCTCGTAGCAGTCGATCAGATGGCCATTGAGGATGAATCGCAGCGCGGCATGTTGGTCAGAAGCATCGTTTGGGGCCTGGTTGGAAGGGGCGTTGAGGTCAAGTAGGGCAGGGAGAGAGGTGAGCCTGGATGAGGAGGCAGGATTAGCTGGCAAGCAAGGGCAATTGAAAGGGGATTGATCGAGAGCGCCTTACAGGCCATTTGCCTGGTCCTCGAAATTCAGGGTAGCCTCGACCTGCATCTCGTTGTCACGGGTGGTCTCTTCATAGAGATGGTTGAGAATGCGGTTACCCAACCGTCGCAGAGCGATCTCTGCGAGATAAAAGTACCATACGGCTTCTTCTTCGGGTTTGAGACCTGTTGGCGGCGATGGGAATAATGCAGGGTAGGTCAAGTCCAGACCGTGACTTCTGCCCACGTTCAACTCGAGGCGAAGCTCCCTGGAGAGGATTGGTTAGCTGAGGTCTCATCGGTCCGATCGAACCTGGGCGCTTACAGTTCGGACTTGAAGCACGTCCAGTAGATACTCCGTTGACGAGTAGCCTCCGAGTCGGTGTGGCCTGCGGCCAGAGAATGACTGCTGTTGAACGTCTCACAGCAGGCCAATGCTTGTACAAACATCCTCCACGCCTCCAGCGGCCGCAGCGTCGTCATCAGGTACACCCCTGCATAGAAGAAGACCTGCGTCTCTAACACACCATCCTTGCAAAGCAACCTCCCGAGCCTCTTCTGAGCCGCGTGAAAGTATCGCTCTGCGTCTGCATATTCCTCTGATTGTAGGAAAGCCGAAGAGGTGGCCGAAGCGGAATCAAAACCCGGACTGGAAATGGCTCCCAGCGCAAAGATCAACAGCTACAGATCATCAGTAGGAGCATCTGCCGCGCTCGTCACAAGGTGGACCTACGAGTAAACACGATTTGGCATCCCAGCCAAACCCGTCAAACAAAGCGTCGCGGATGTACTTTTCGATCTCCTCGGCCTCAGACACCGGATTGTAGGTGTGGACGTGCGTGAGGAAATTGTGGAACAGCTGCCGCGCACTGCTGGTTTCAAAATCTAGCCCGCGCAAAGGTGGCTCGGCTGGAGAATCTCTGGCCTGGAGAAGCGCACCCAACGGCGGCCTTGGTTCAAGGACCCGATGTTGGAACACGGGCCATGCCAGAATGGACTCGATGTTGAGATGGTAAGCAGCACCGGACTGGGTCCGCTCCAGGGCCGGCGAACAGAGATTGTTCAAGGTCGCGACCGGGCTGGGTTGCGCCGGTACACCGACGGGGATGACTGTCCTCACAAGCGACTCCAGGGTATCCAGACGATGGAGGATGGCGATGCTGGCTGGGTCGAAGCTGTAATGGTCAGCGGCGCATTTCCAGTGCGGGTGATGGGTGCTTACGTGGACTTGTCATTCTCCTTGTAGATGCATTCCACGCCCAGCTGGACACAGGATCCGCACGCGGGGTGTTCGTTGTCGCACTTGATCCTCTTCCGGCGACACGTGTGGCAGGCCTGGACCGCGCGTTTTCGAGGGTACGAGGGCCTGTCGGTGGGGGCTGCTCGCTGTCTTTTGCTCATTGCGTGCGACTGACCAGCTCCGAGTCTGCGGGCACCGTGCAAATTTAAGAAACCGCGGAGTGTCGGGTTCAAGGGAGAAGAAGCTGAAATTACCGGCAAATACTGTAAGATACACGAGTCGGAGATCCGAGTGGCCGCGTGGATGTGGGGAGCAGTAACGATACCAACCGTACTCCAACCCACGCCTGGATACAAAAGCGAGCAGAGTGCAGGCCAAGCGACGCCACCATGAACTGTTGCCTCGTTCCTGCTACGCCGAAAACACCGAGTCGACAGTATGGTGCACAAGGACTTTGATGTCGATGCCGTTCTCTTTCAGCTGACACTCGATGAAAAAGTTGCCCTCATTTCGGGCAGCGACCCATGGCACACAGCCTCGATCCCCCGCCTCAATATTCCTCGAATCCGGGTGACAGACGGCCCCAATGGCGTTAGGGGAACTCGATTCTTCAATGGCGTTCCGGCCGCCTGTTTCCCCTGTGGTGTGTATTGCCCCCCGTGTCCAAACGCGTGCTAAAGTATCCCACAGGCACGGCCCTGGCGGCGACTTGGGACACGGAACTTGTGCAAAGGGGCGGCGTACTGCAGGGCCACGAGGCCATTGCAAAAGGAGCGTCGGTGATTCTGGGGCCCACGACCAACATGCAGCGGTCTCCGTTGGGCGGCCGAGGCTTTGAGTCGTTCAGCGAGGACCCGGTGCTTGCGGGAGAAATGAGTGCGGCTGCAATTCGCGGTATTCAGTCTACAGGTGTGGCTGCTACGCTAAAGCATTTCGTGTGTAATGATCAGGAGCATGAGCGACAATCCGTCAACGCGGTTGTTTCGGAACAGGCCCTGAGAGAGATTTACCTCCTCCCGTTCCAGATTGCTCAGAGAGACAGCAGGCCAATGGCCTACATGACAGCATACAACAAAGTCAATGGAACACACGCGAGCGAGAGTTTGCAGCTCATTGACGGCGTCCTGAGAAAGGAATGGGGATTTGACGGACTCGTCATGTCGGACTGGTAAGTCAACGTCAGAAACAATTCCCCCTCCCGTTGACCATATGACATTGACGAGTTGTCAGGTTTGGCCTGTATTCCACCACCGAAGCCATCAAAGCCGGCCTTGACTTGGAGATGCCCGGCCCTACCTACATACGCGGGACACTTGTGAAGCAGGCCCTGAGCTGTGGAAGGTTGCTGCCCTTCGAACTGGATTGCCGCGTTAAGCAAGTTCTCAAGCTGGTCAAAAAGCTTCTGCCGCTAGGAATCCCGGAGAACGCAGAGGAATCCACACTTGATACGCCAGCCACAGCGGCCCAGCTTCGATCTTTGGCGTCTGCCAGCCTTGTTCTCTTGAAAAACACCAACAGTGTTTTACCCTTTGATAAGAATAAGACAACCGCGGTGATTGGCCCGAATGCAGACTTTGCAGCCTTTTGTGGCGGTGGCTCGGCGGCACTGCGGCCTTACTACGCCGTCACACCGTTGGAAGGAGTGAGGAACAAGGTCCCAAATGCGGAATACACCCTGGGCGCTGCTGGATGGAAGAAGCTTCCCCTGCTCTCTCGTTTGACGAGGGCAAGTAATGGTTTGCCAGGGTTCGACATGAGGGTCTTTCTAGAGCACCCTGCCGTTATCGACCGGGAAGCAATTGACTCGCTGTATGTCGACACCTCTGATATATTTCTGGATGATTACAAGCACCCCCGGATAAAGTCCAACCTGTTCTATCTGGAGCTGGGTGGAACTTTGACCCCGCGGGAGACCAAGGTGTATGAATTCAGTCTCTCGGTGTCCGGCTCGGGCAGGTTGTTCGTCGACGGCCAGTGTGTTGTTGACAACGAGAGCGTGCAAACACCCGGTGACAGCTTCTTTGGTTCGGGGACTGTGGAGGAAACTGGGCGGATCACCTTGCAGCAAGGGCAGACATACCGCGTCGAAATCAGGTTCGGCACCTTGCCCACTTGTTCGTTCAACGCCAGCGGCTCCAACTCTTTCGGGCGGGGTGGATTGCGAGCTGGTGGCACCCCAGAGGTGGATGCTGAGGCCGAGATCGAGAAAGCAGTCGCGCTAGCCAAGAGGGTCGACCAAGTTATCCTATGTGCCGGGCTGAATGGCGACTGGGAAAGCGAGGGCTATGATCGTAGCACGATGGATCTTCCTGCAGGAACAGATGACCTTATCCGGGCTGTGGTGGCGGCGAATCCCAATACTGCCGTAGTCATTCAATCTGGCGCTCCAGTGACGATGCCTTGGCTTGACCAAGCGCCAGCACTGATCCAGGCCTGGTACGGTGGCAACGAGACGGGAAACGCGATTGCAGATGTTGTTTTTGGCGACACCAACCCAAGTGGAAAGCTACCATTGACCTTCCCCATCTGCAACGAGGATAATCCGGCTTTTCTAAACTTCACAAGTGACAGAGGGCGCACAGTCTATGGCGAAGGGGTTTATATTGGGTACCGCTTCTACGAGAAATGCAAGAGGGGAGTTGCTTTTCAGTTTGGATATGGACTGAGCTATTCCACGTTCGAACTCAGCAAACTGTCCCTACGAGCTGATGATGAACATCTTTTGCTTACTTTGAACGTGCATAATACGGGCAAGGTAGATGGTGCCGAGGTTGTTCAGGTATACGTCGCTCAGCGCAGACCCAGCGTGAACCGACCTGTGAAAGAGCTGAAAGGGTTCAAGAAGGTGCTTGTCCCAGCTGGAAAGGATAAACAGGTCACGATCGACATCGTCAAGAAGTATGCCGTCAGTTTCTGGGATGAACATCGGCATGCTTGGGTGCAAGAGCGCGGCGAGTTCGATGTCCTGGTTGGCAACTCCAGTGCTAATACCCCATTGTCGGCGGAATTCAGTATCAGCGATACGGTGTGGTGGAATGGGCTGTAGAAGATAGAACAGTTGGTCGAGAATGTTTCGGAAGTTGATTCTGCGCTTGGATGCTGGACACAACCCGCCGAGGTGAATCTAGCATTTGGGACAAAATATCAATATTTGAATCTGGATGTTGTCGTGTATGCAACGAACACAAAGTCGTTGGATTGTAAGGGAAGGAAGGCTATTAGACTCGATTGGGCCAATATGATCAGTAGAAGCATCAGTCTACAGTCAGCAGTGATGCAATTGGCAACGATATATTTACCAGCGGTCTTCTGGTGACATCAAAGCTCCCCTTAGTGTACAACAACCCTCACACGTCCCAGATTCATCACTCTTGCGAATGAAGTATCTACATCCCCATCCCTGTGAGAACTCACGCGAACGACTGGGAAATAAGTCCCGGGCTCCTCAAAAGCATATCGCATTCTGCTAGTGAGGTTTGGGCGAGGCTTGCCCACATCCACTCGAACAAAATCTCCAGTTCCGCTGGGATCCCACTCTACAGACACAATACTTCCAGTTCCCGGGGGCACTTCTGCCTTGAGCACAAAGAGAAGCTGCTCTCCCACCCTGATTTCCGTCTGGTTGCCCCCACGAACTGTCAGGCTGACGACCGGTTGGATCCCTGCGCGCTGAGAAGCCTTTGCGGCTACTTTGACCTGCCCATTTTCCACTGTATATCTGGTCCCTCTTGGAGGTTGACTATCCCTCTCGACCCATGCGCTAAGATCTCGAAGTAACTGATCGTAGTGGCCCGTGATGTCAACCAAGCGGTGCTCCTGATCCTGCGCTGGTGGGCCCATACCATGATCGGCGTGTTCATTGAAGTATAGTCGGTAGTTGTTCTGGAACTTCTCGCCAAGAGCACTCTGGACTTGGGTTCGATACCAGTCTGCGTGCCAGGCAAACGCATCATAGTCGGCAAGATTATCAATGACCATTAGCTTCCCTGTGATCTTGCCAGTATGGGTACCTCCCCCGGCAGCAGGTCGTGACATGGATGGAGCAAGTAGGATATCCCGCTGCGGGTAGCGTGGCTCTCCATTGTCCTTCCTCAGGTAATCATACCCGTAATATCCAGCTTGCACCGGGGGGGAGTTGGTGTCGATGCCAGGCATGCACGGCCAGGTTCCGGCGATTGTCCGCACGAAGGGGGGTGTTTTTCTCGAGGCTGGCAAGGATGGTGGCGTTGTTATCGCGGTAGATAAACACGGATTGATCCTCCTTATTGATCACGCCAGTGAAGGAGCCAACGTCTGAGCGGGTTTGTTGCCGTTCCACATGACTGAGTATCGTGAACTCAAGCTCATCGGGAGTATGCTCGGGGAGATGGCTCAACTTGATCCGAACAGGGACACCATCCATTCCCCTGTCCACTTCCACCACAGTAGCCTCAAAATCGACCAGCCTATTACGGAAGAACTGACCAAGCTTCGAGTCCTCCTTGCCAAGATATCCGTCCTTATTCCAGAAGTCGTCAACATATCCCGGGTCTGCCCTCTTCACATTTGCGATGACCACAGTTCGAAACATCTCAAGATGTTTAGTCCTGTTCCCAGCAAGCCCCTCAAAGTCCTCCCACCCAAGCAGAGGCAGACCCAACGCCGTCACATCCTCCAAAACAAGGCTCTCGTAGTCTTCAAGTCCAGAAAATGGATCTCCACTCCCACCAGGGCTCACCGCATCCGCCACCAGATCAGCCTTCTCGCCCAAAACCAACCCAGCGAGGGCGCGTATGCAGAAATTATTTGGAATTGACATGGGGACTCCCTGGATCAGAGCAACCCCACCATCCCAGACACCCACAGTATTTTCCAGCGCCCCAATAGTTTGCATCGAGCCTCCACTACCGCCATAGATATATCCGTAGATGTGATTCGTTTCGGCTGGGTTGTTGATCCCATAGAACTCCCTTGCTATCTCCCTCGACAACTTGGCCACGGCCGCGTCCCCGCGATACCCGCCACCAGTAGCGGCACGAACTGTATATGCGCCACTCTCAATTCCAAAGGCGATGGTTTTGTCCTCGGCTGTGGAGCCTTGAAGCGGGTAGACTAGTTGGAAGAAGCGTCCCTTCCATGCGTCCTTCAGAGGGAGGTAGATGGTGAACTCGGCTGTTGTGTCGTTGAAGTAGCCGGCGACTCTGCGGTGCGGGACGGGCATGATTTCATCCGTTTCGCTGGCGATAATGGGAGTGTTGTAAATGGGGTCCATGCAGTCTGCGGTTATATGAAGAGGCCCATCTGGAGTGTTGGAGACGCATTGCGGGCTTGCAAGAACAGCCGAGAGCGAGAATAGCCCCAATGCAATAGTTCTGATATGGAACCTGGCATATCTTAGTATTTGACTGTGAGGCCGACTGGAATTGAATGTGGGACGGTGAGGAGAAGAGCAAATGATGAATGTCGAGGACGTACCCAGTGAATGGAAGCATGGCGACTACTACCAATTCGAAAGCTCGCACCCCTGCTATGCGTCAGAACGATCGTCATGAGCCATCAAGTCTGTCTCTGAGGAGGCGACAGTATCCTACCTGACCACGGTTCAAGCACGCTATGAGTACTCAGTGTGAGAAACACAGTCAGACAGGACCTGGCTATTTATACACGAGGGTCTCATGGCCATTCTATAACGGGGTGATATCGCCCTTAGGCGCTATGTGAGAGAACGGCGAATTTTCCCTGACCATCCGCTCCTCCGCCATCCTCCAGAGAGGCGTATGTTCATCGTCAGTAAACCCCATACTACTCAACCCCGCGTGGAAGCGGAACATACTGCCAAGGCTCTGGGGATTCTCGGCAGGCGGGTTATAGCTTGGTAGTCCCTGAAGAGCCTAGAAAGTACTAGCCTCGTTCTCTCGGGGGAAATGTTACCGAGTCAAATCCTGCACTGAGCGCCTACAACCTCTGCACGCTTACTCTTGGGCGCCCCCATGTACGGCACAAAATGGCGCAATGTGTTATCTGGGAAATAGTATCAAGCCACCTAGGGGACGATCGAGTCCAGATCGGCTTTTGGAGAGTGCCAGAAAACAACCGACATGCTTTTCCGGGACTCCGCGGTCCAAGGAAGCGAGCATTACGTGCAGGGCATGGACCCCCAAACGCGCGACCGGCCAGTCATACTCCACGGCCTAATTGCACTACCAACCGGTGATTACTCGCTTTGACACTGGGTGCGGGGGTGCTTAGGGTAGGGCAGCGATGAAATGTATGGTATGGCTAAACTCCCCTAGGGTGGCTATGGGCGCCGCAGTTTGAGACGAAAAAGCGTAATGCAGGTCTACTTTTTCTTCAAATGGATAAGAGAGTTCCAAATGCTCGACGATGGCAGTGCTGGTGGGCTGGTGGATAACACGCCGTTCTCAATTGGGATAATGAAACGAATACGAATGCACTCGGTCCGCAGGACGCGGAGAAGTTCCGGGAAGGATCACTGGCTTACTGCAGTGTGATTGGGACTATCTTGTCTTCGAAACATGGGTCCCCGGTCTCGTTGTCGACCTGACAATAGTACGTCTAAGTCTCAATAATGAATGGCAAAGTACACGACAGCGACCCTCATCATTGCCAAATTCACATACATGGCTGTTGTATAGACTTATCGCCGAAACTGACGGAAGTTTGAGCGAAGGCCCCTCTACGAAGACGCAAACTGTGCAATAGGGTATTGATTCTAATCAAGTAATTGGTTTCCAGGACCTTGTGAGTCTAAACAAAGTAGTTTGACGCACTGGACAGACGATCGGTGGCCACTCATTCCTTCTCCTCATGTTTCCATCCCAGCAGCCTCTCAGCCTTATCCGTCGTCCAGAAGCCCTGGTTTCCAGACATATCGCCCCTGATTTCTGCATTGGGATAATGCTTCTTCGCCAGATCTTGAGATGCCCTTTCTTGTGTCGTGCTCGGCGCCACAATGTTCAGCACCTGACAGCCGTTGAGATTCTCGGCCTTCTAAACAGAAAGCAAGCACGCCCTTGCCACGGCCTCTGGGTGCACCCAGCCCCATAGCTGCTGGACGGCGGACTTCTCCCAGTTCTCGCTGTGCTCCTTCTGCACGTCCTTTAGGGGAGCGACTTCATGAATACGCAGACACGCGATGTTCATACCGGGGAACCAGTTCACAAACGACCTTGCCTGGCACTCGGCCTCCTCCTTGGCAAGCGCGTACGCGTCCGTCGGCCGCTGCGGCGCCTCCTCGTCAAGCGGGAAATAGTCGAAATGCAAGGGACGATTCGCGTACGCGAGACCGACAGCGTTGACGGAGCTTGCATAGCACACCCGCTTAATACCGAGAGTGGCAGCCGCGTGGAAGCCGTTGAAGGCCGAGTTGACGTTGTTGTTGTGCACTTTCCAGTCGGCCTTGTCGACGGGGTCGGGCATGGCGGCGAGGTGGATGAGCGCGTCGCACCCCTTGAACGCTTTGAGTGTGGCATCATAGTCGTTGGCGACGTCGGCGGTGCACATTTCAGAGCTTTTTGTGCCATCAAATTCTTGATGGGTGCGGTCGACTTGGACAGTGTGGTGGCCGGCGGCTGCACACGCCTTGACGGCCAGTTTGCCGACTGTGCCGCGGGCGCCGGTGATTGCAATCTTCATTTTATGGTTTGAGCTGGGTTGGAGAATTAGAATTATGGATTCTGAGGCTTTGTGGCTGGATGATGGGGTTTTTGATGGATTGATATGAGGTGGGGATGACGACACAACTACACCAGATTCTAGACTCGTCGGAGATGAAGCCAGCCAGTCAATCTAACAAAGCAACTGTATAATTTTCAAAAACAAAGGGAACCGACAACGCCACCAATCGAACAGAACAAGAAACAGACAACTAGACACTTCCATCGCCAGTGAAAAAGTCGGCCACTTTGTTCATGACCGTTTTCTTCTTCAGCGCATCGATATCCTCGACATAATATCGTCGGCCAGTATCGAGATCGATATTCGAGGCCGTGACCCAAAACGGACCGCGATAATACAGCTTGGCGAGTATGTAGAGAACCAGGATCGCCACCATCGAAACATAATTCGCGAAGAAGGTCTCGGCAGAACTTGCCTCCCCAAGCGGCCACACGGCAAGATAGAACTCGACGACAACGAGAATGATGCACCAGCCAAGGCCGTAGATGGAACCCCACGGCCAGGTCCATGTCTTCCAGGGAAGCTCGCTGACGGATCGGCCTTGAGCCTTCCAGGCCGCACGGAGACGAATGTGGCAGACAAAGACCATCCCCCACACGTACAGGGTGCACAGCGAGGTGAGACTGGAGAACCAGCCAAAGACAGTGGCGCCCGAGTTACTGACGTTCAGGTAGCAGAGCCCGCCGCCGATGAGAAACGTTGCACCGACGGCATACCAGGGGCGGCCCTGCTTGTCGCACTTTTGGAAGAATGAGGGGGCCATTCCAATCTCGGCCAGGCCGACAAGAGTTCGGGTCGCCGCATAGGCCTGCGCGTTGCCGCAGGAAAATACCGAGATAAAGATGACTGCGTTCATCGCGTGCGCGAGGCCTGGGATACCAGCATCACGAAACGCAATGACAAACGGAGACGCATTGACACCGGCACCGCCAAACAGGTTTGGGTTCTCCGGTGACACGGTGATGCTGACAATCAAGGCACCGAGGATGTAGAACAGAGAAAGACGGATCCAGATGGAGTTGACGGCCTGGGGGACGGCCTTGAGTGGGTTGCGTACTTCGGCTGCGACCAGGCCGGCCATCTCCGAACCAGACATGGCGAAGATACAGGTGCCCATGACTGAGAGAAAGCCCTTGAACCCGTGAGTAAAGGGCATCGAGTTCCAGTATTCAAAGCCTGTCGTCTTGTGGTTCGGTCCACCACCAGCACTGATGACAATGCCGGCGATGATGACAATGACGATCCAGAGTAGCTTGACTGTGGACATGACGGCCTCTGCTTCACCAAAGACACGCACGGCGCAGATGTTGATGAGCAAGATCAGGACGAGGAAGATGGACAACCAGGCGGCGACGGGCACTTTGTGGTCCCAGAACTGCAGCACAGTCACAATGGCCTGCAGTTCGTTGGCGAGGGTGATGGACCCGGAGAACCAATATGACCAGCCGACGGTGAGCGCCAGGGCGCGGTCGACGAATTTCAGAGTCCACTGAGGAAACGCACTGGGGACCGGATAGAGGACGGCAAGTTCTCCGACAGCCTGGTTGAGCAGCCATGCGATGGAGCCTGCAATCCAGTAGCCTAGGAAGATGGCTGCAGGACCGCCGGATGCGAGCGAGGTGCCTGAGCCCAGCCAGAGTCCCATGCCAATAGACGAGCCAATGGAGAACATGAGCAGATGGCGGGTCTCGAGGGCCCGAACTAGACCGGAGTCTGCCCCATGGTCGCGCTCCCCATACTCAACCACCTGGCCGACCTCATGATCGGCGGGCACAGTCGCCGTTGCCGGACTTGGCGCTTTCTCTTGCACCGACTTGACCATGATGGAGGATCTTGGAGAGAAATCAAGCAATGAGGAGTGGTTCGAAGTCGGACGACAGATACAGGCGGACAGGCCGGCCCTTTTGACCGCGGGCGATTGAGATAAGCTGGGTAGGGTATCAGCTCCATTCGGAACCCGCCTATACTCGCATACCACAGGGCACGATCGGGCGTCGCGAATCCGTGTATCCTGATAAGGCCAAGCCAGACAGCCAAGGCACTTTCGCGGCACCGTTGGAACAGAAGAGATTGGGATAAACGCCACAGATAAGGATTGATGCCCTCACATACGAGGATGCTCCAAGAGACGTTGACCTGTAGGTTGCAGGTACATCAACAGCTCCCTTCTGGTATATCGCCAGCAAGAAAATGACACGCATATTGAGAATCTTTCGTCGCGCGCTGGCTACAGGGCCCCTGAGCTGTGAGTGGTACACAAGATACGACAAGCCATCTACAAGAATACCTTGGCTTCTTGAATTCCTTGGCCGGCTGACAAGCAACCTTGGGATGTAACCTGGCGTTCTCGCAGAGCCAACGTATGGCCAATCATGGAGATATGGTCTTATCAGCGGCATCGCATGGCGTCGCAGACACCTCCTATCAGTCGACGCTATAGCCTATCTCGCTATCTGTGCACTAGACCATCTTATTGGACATGACAGCGATCTTTATCGCTTCTATCAAAAGGGGTGTTTAGGCACTTGGTCCTAGACCGACTCGAGACGGCCGAAGGGCTTTTGCGATAAGCAGTGTCGGATAAAATAAATTGCAGTTGATGAGGTACGATGTCCCCGTGATCAAAAGTGCAAATTGAGCGAATCATGACAACATCAGAACCCACCGTCACCGGAAATACCGTGTATGATGTGGTGATTGTCGGAGGAGGACCGGTTGGTCTTTTGCTGGCATATCAGCTCAGGCGGTTCGAAGTATCAGTTTGCGTTCTCGAGCAGCACAGGAAGGAAACCCATGATGCGTATGGACGAGCCATTGCCTTGTTCCCGCGCACTTTGGAGCTGCTGGATCAGCTCGGCCTCCTTGACCCTATGCTGCAGTTGGGTTTTGCCTGTCGAAACAGTGTGACGTATAAGAATGGCGAGCAGATGTAACCTGTCTCTTTCTTCTGGACTATTGAGATGGAACGCTTATTGGAGACACAGAATCCCTGGTCGCGTCTGGACATTCATGGAGAATATCAAAGACACTTCCTTTGACTTCACTCTCGTTTTGCGACAAATGTACACCGAGTCCATTCTCCGAGATAAACTCCAGTCTGTCGGGGCAGTGTATCATCAAGGCGTTGAATGTATTGATTTCGGCTGCGACGAGGCTATAAGCGTTGATGGACATTCCGTCACATCAACCTTCATGAACAGGGCAACGGAGGAGACTTTTCGGCTCAAAAGGTACGATAGCTGGGATGTACTGAGGAGACACAACTAACAATATGTTAGTAAATATATCATCGGCGCAGATGGGGGCCGCAGTTTCGTTCGCCGACACGCAGGCATCGCTTTCGAAGGAGACACGTCGGAGGACAAATGGATTCGAATTGATGGTATCGTGGAGACAGATATGCCAATTACTCGAGCTTATGGGTACGTGTCATGCCCGCAGAATGTGACCATATGGCTGACCTCGACAGCGCAATTGAGAGCGAAACGCACGGAAATGTACTCTGGGCGCCTCTGGACCACGGCGCAACAAGAATCGGATACGCATTCAGCCCAGCCATCGCAGCCAAATACCCAGACGGCGTCACTCAAGAGGTGGCGGCGCAAGAAGCAATTGAAAGCATGAAGCCCTTCAAGGTTGAGTTCAAGGAGATCCACTGGTGGACGTTATATGCAATTGGACAGCGCATCGCGAAGACCTTTTCGAGCCGCGACCGCATTTTCCTTTGCGGCGATGCAGCCCATACGCATAGCAGCGGCGCTGCTCAGGGACTCAACACGGGCATACACGATGCTGTCAACCTGGCGTGGAAACTGGCGTTGCAGATTCAGGGCACCGCGCGACCGGAGGTCCTGCAGACATACGCCTCCGAGAGAGTTTCTGCTGTGCAGAAATTGATTGACTACGATAGAGATATTGCTCTGCTAATGTCCTCCAAATGGCCCGCGTGGTACAAGGGCGATTCCCAGGCAGACCCCCATCTCGTCTTGGGAGAGATCTTCAAGAAGGCCGCCTCATTTAACACCGGGTTGGGAATATCCTACTCACTAAACGTCCTGAACCAGATTAAATCTGACAAGATCTGCTCGGTTAACCCAGGCAGTCGACCTCCGGACATCGAGTTGACAGTCCCTGGAACGAACCAAGGCGTACGACTGCAGGAGATAACACCAAACCGAGCCACCTTCTGGGTTCTCATATTTACAGGGAGTAACAACTTGAAGATACAGGGCCTCATGCAGGAGTTGCAGCGGTTCCTGGATACGACGTCGGAGCTCATATCGTGCAAGGCCATCAGATGGTTGACAATCATTACCGGCGCTGGTTGTTCACCGTATGAGGCACTTGAGAGAAGACCATTTGGGGATGCGTACTTTGACGCTGACAATGTGGCCCATGACAGTCTGGGGATACAGTTGGAAGAGGGAGCGGTGGTAATCCTCCGACCAGATGGAATGGTTGGCACAACGTGTGGAATACGAGGGGATACAATACAGCAATATTTGTCTAGCATCCTGTATTTGTAGGAAAGGGATGAACAATCCCAGTCATTACAACCATAATCCATCATGATGTCCTGATGAGCGTGCGCAGGGAGCGGCAGGCGCTTGTAAACTTAGGCAAACCTGTAATTCGAGTACCCAGCCTTGGCCTCCTTTGCTATTTGGGCAGAATAGGCGGGCAGTCCACCAACAAGGTAAAGAAGACTGGTAGACTTCCCCGGGATATTGGCTCTGACTGCCCATGAATTGATTCTGGTGGCATCGGCAGCCAGCACAGTTCTATGGAAAATCACATCGCATAATCCATGCCATTTGTCCTGTGCCTACCTTGTTAACTCGATCGACTTGTAGTCATTACTGCGGACAAAGCTGATCATCTCTCCAATTGCGGGCTCCGTAGAGGCAATCAACGTGGGGAAGTTGGCACATGGTTACTTGGGGCCGGAGATGATGAATAAATTGGGGAAGCCCTCGATTGTAACATCGTGATAGGTATCAATGCTATCACCCTATTCAGTCTGGAGTGATTGGTCGTTCTTACCCCGAAGATCGCTTCCTGTATGAGGCCCCACGACAGCGCCAAATCCTGGCGCGTAAATGACGACATCGACTTCATATTCTTGACTGGCTTTGCGGATACCCGAGGGAATGATTGACTCGATGAGATCAGCGCGTTGGTCAACAAGAGAACATGAGGCTTGTTAAAAGAGTCCAGATAGTGATGACCAAGGGCAGGCCGCTTCGCGACGAGGGGGGAGTCGGGATCAAGCAAGGCTACTGTTTATAGATCTTTGATAAGTACCCTGATTTTCTCGCAAAGGTGCTTGCACATTATTTTATTGGCTTTCTTGTTCATGAAGAGGTCATTGGAAAAGAAAAAGAGATAGGCAAGCTCTCGCATCTCGTATCCTGCGTCAAGTATCTGGTTATTCGCGATGGTATCACCCTGGAGGTTGTTAAGCACATGGCGCGCGGGGCCCATGTAAAGGCCCATGGTCTGCTCTCAAGCGTGGCCTTAGCTTGCATCGTAAGTAACATTAAATCTGCGGGTTTGTTCCTGCGAGAGGTTCTCGTACCTCGCTGGTAAGGTGTAGTTCGGCGTTCGCTGAAAAAGATGCAGAGAGTTGGCCACCTGCGACACCACGTTGACCCTGTGCCAAGCACAGGTACTCGCTTGCGTTCGAGAGAAACGGGACAGTCGGCCAAGAGGATGTCTGGTACCCTGCTCCCTTGAACGTCTAAGGTCATTAGCCAGGCAGCTATACGCGTTCGCCCAAGAGACCATCTGTCGTTAATCTTCAGTCTAGATGATAAGCCTGTGATCAAAGAAGAGTCTAAAGCAGGGAGTTTCAGTATTTCATATACAGACCATAGCGCAACTGCTCATTGAAGACAGTCATATCCTATCATTAGAGGGGAAAGATTGGATTATAACAGATGGACACTGCATGGGCTCCATGCTAATGCTAGCTTTTTTTCAGGTCGTTCCTCTGAGATAGGCTTTACTGCGACGCCCCTCCTGTCCAGGAAACATGCGACCATTTATGTGCTCGACCTTCACAATCAAGAGGAGGAGTTGGAAAACAATCACTTTTATTAATATAATGTAACCAACTGTGAGGCATTGAGATTGAATTTTAGTCAAGTCGGACGAACCAATTAGGCATCTGAAACGGTGGCATTCCAGAAACGTCGTGAATCCATTACAGACGATTGGGACAGCAAGGGAAATCTAGTCAAGAAACGCTATAAGGTCGTCAATGCCAATGTCCTCGCCGCGTTCAACTTCGTAAACTTGGCCTTTAGCACAATGCAGAGGCACAAGACGCCAGGAAGCATCGTGATCACCGCGAGTGCCAATGCCTATGCGCCGGAGCATTCGCTTCCCTCTACTCGGCCAGCAAACTTGCAGTGAGCGAAGACCCCAGCTCTGAAATTGCTGGAGCATTTACAACCCTCTTTAGGCCGCTGGAACGGACGGGTCATCATGACATTGGGAGATGTGGTGTCGATGCGGGCGGCTGGCTGGACGCGAACTCTATCATCCTGAAAAGCAGTGTACCGAGTTAGAGGAGCGCCTGGCAGACCTCAGGGCGTTCTGGTTTGGTCGTGAGAATTTTGACTAGGCTCCTTGCACCAGGCGGCCACAGAGTTCCGTGAAAATGGTACGCCAGGCCTGTGAGCGACTGTCAGAGAATGTTATTTTGTATGCATCTATATTAGTTATAAGCAGTCGGAACCATCGCGTTGCTGGAGCTGCTATACACGATAGGAAGTCTCATGTGCTCAGGGAACTCTCGTCATTTGGCTTCGTTGCATAGACCTACAGATTTTCGCCACGTTTTAGGAGTTGCTGGAGAGGTCGGCCTGTCGGAAGCACAGATATGAATGTCATGTTCACTAATCACATTTCAAGGTGGATCCGAGGTGTCTCCGCATCCGAAACCGGGGCCGGGCAGGGAGCCCAAGACTATCTAAGCCACTTGGGCATCACGGGGGAATAGCTACACCGTATTCTGACTATGTCTTCCAGATGATGTACTCTTGCCAAGAGAAACTCATCATACTAATTAGTTGCGGTAAATGTACGGACATGCTACGCAGTAATAAAGACTCGATCCGAGAGATACGTCCGCAACATTCGAGCGACAGAGCTCTGTGCCGTATAGGCTTAGGGATGCATATTCTCTCACTAACCCTACTTTCTGGCTCTGTCTAGATACTGCCCAAACTAGGTTTCAGTGAATTGAGAAGAATTCCTGCTGATTAACGAAGAATCCTTGGTTGAGAAGTCAGCTGATGATCCTGCCAAGATCTCTACTACGTTTCCAACCGAAGTTGCCGGGAACCAAAGTTTGCAAAGGGGCAAATGCTGGGATCTGGCCATCTACCCCACGTTTTCCCCGGGATCCCCTGTCCTTAGTATCGGCTATGTACAGGATTACACGAGCGCAGGATTGATAGTTACGCGAGCTGCGCTCTCCTAACAAAGCACCAACTAGCACAAGTCAAGACTATATCCCAGAGAATACCAACTTCTCGCCACCCTTAGCTGCCGAAATCCAGTCGGCGGGATGTAGACCTACCGAGGGTGGTAACGGGCCATGGAAGCCCTTTGGATTGGCCCGGGTGCTTTCGCCCATATCTTCAGAGAGCTTATCACGCAGCCTGTCTATTGCAGCGGCCAAAAGGTACTTAACCTGCCACACCCCGCTTGATATTGACGAGCGACCTAAACCTCCCCTGCACGTTACAGTTCTTTGTTTCTTCCTCCCAGGCAATACGATAAATATATCGAGGTGCTCTTTTACTCGACATGGCCGGCGAACATGATGAGATGGCTAAGGCATCCACTATAACCTTGGAGCATTCCAACCCCTTTCATGCCAGCTCCCATTCGACTTTGGAAGAAGCTTCCGTGGTCGACGAAAAAAAGGTCCTTCGCAAGATGGACCTTCGCCTGATCCCTATTGTGACAGCGCTGTATCTTCTCTGCTTTTTGGACCGTGGCAATATCGGCAACGCCAAGATTGAAGGTCTACTCGATGACATCAACCTGACCAGCCAGCAGTACAATATGTGCTGTAAGTGAGGCCTTGACTGAAATGTTTTGCTTAGCTGACAGGTACAAGTGACCGCTTTCTTCTTCACGTACGCGGCATTCGAATTGCCATCGAACATGGTCCTAAAGCGGCTTCGACCCTCGATCTGGCTTTCGGGGATCATGGTGGGCGTGGGCATTGTCATGGTTCGAACGTTCTACACCCTTTAATGGATGGACATATGTTAATGCTGTGGAGGAATAGACGCTCATGGGAATTGTTGAAAACTACCATGGACTTCTGGTATCTCGCATCTTCCTTGGCGTGACTGGTGAGTGGTTGACCAGTGTACCCTGGGACGATAAAGATTGCTGACGATCATATCAGAGGCTGGCCTATTCCCTGGGGTTGCATTCTACATCACCACATGGTATTGTCGGCACGAGGCCCAGTTTAGACAGGCATTGTTCTTCAGTGCTGCGAGTGTAGCCGGAGCATTTTCAGGCCTGTTGGCCTTTGCTATTGCTGCAAGTTGCCCCGAACAAATCAATGCAGATAAAGTCTGACAAGAACTCCAGAAGATGGACGGTGTTGCTGGCCTGGATGGCTGGCGATGGATTTTTATCCTGGAAGGACTCCTGACTGTTATAGTCGCGGTTTCTGCATTCTTTATCATTGTCGACTACCCACACGAAGCCAAATTCCTGAGCGAGGATGAGAAAGCCTGGGTAATTCAGCGTCTGAAAAACCAGTTCGGGAGCAATGTTGAGGGGCCAAACTCCTTCCAGTGGAAATATGTCTGGGAGGCTGTGTCTGACTACCAGATTTGGATCGGCGTTGTCGGTGAGTCCTCCACTGATCGCTGGGCGCTTCGTTTCTGATCTTGAATGTGTTACTGCACAGCGTTCTGGGGCATTCTTGTGCCCCTTTACGGTATCTCATTCTTTTTGCCTTCAATCATCCGGGACTTGGGGTATTCGTCTTCCAACGCACAACTGCTGACGGTACGGGACATCTTATACACACATATCTTCAGACCTTGCTAACCAATAACAGGTACCAATATACGGGACGGCCGCTGTCATTGCGGTAGGATCTGCCTGGCTCTCTGACCGAGCAAAGAAGCGGTCGCCATTCTTGATTTTCCACTGCTCTTGCATTATCATTGGCTTCGCCATTGTCATGGCATCCACCGGGAAGGGTGTACCAGGAGTGGTTTACTTTGGGATTTTCCTGGCTGTTTCCGGTAAGTTGTCGAACAACGTTCAGCGCAGCAACATACCCATTGCATCGTTGATCAAAAAGGCAAGGATGACACATCAGCTGACCGGGGTCCATGGACGATGATATAGGTATCTATCCGGGTGTACCAAGCATTGTCAACTGGATCAGCAATAATCTGGCTGGGGACTACAAGCGAGCTGTGGGGATGGGTCTCCATATTGGACTGGGCAATATCGGAGGAGGTAAGTCAACTTTCATGGAGGTAAACACGAGGAGCAAGATCCGCTAACTTGGGGTCAAAAAGCATTCGCTTGCAACTTCTACAGGGCTCAGGATGCGCCCATCTACTACCTCGGGCACGGTCTCGAATTGGGCTTCGCGGTTGCAGGGTTGATCGCGGTAATCACCTTGCGCGTAGTTTACCAGAGGGTGAACAAGGCACGGGAGGCGAACGGGACAGGGAATCTCACGGCCGAGGAGATGGTACGCATGGGTGACAAGTCTCCCGCTTTCCGATACATGCTCTGAGACTTGGAGGGCCCATCTAAGAAGCACGTGGTACGGATTGTGTCTTTGAATGGGATATTAGTTGAGCCATTCCCGTGGTCTATGAACATCTCGTTTATGTTGAAGCCGGTGGGAGAATATATCAGATGCCTAACTGCAAAATGCCAGTATAAGGACAGTAGCAATAGATATAGCCAAATGAAGAGAAGAAAGGAACCAAACTCCGAGACGAGGCCTTGGATCAGCCTCGTAATCGTAGCATGCCTGAACTACGCTCCACTGTTTCTGAACCAAGAAAGGCCCGCCCGGCTGTTCCATACACGGGCAAATATTGCTCTTCATAGTTGAGCGCTCCCGATGTACGCAAGTCCCAAAAACCCGAAGCTGCTTATCATCAGTCAGCTGGCATGTCAGTACTGTATTTTATTTACCCCGCCGATTGCCGCGTTGCAACACAATCGCGGTGGGAAGCGGAACGCCGCGGGTTGTCTCGGCCGCTCAGCAGGTCCACCAGAGCGTGAAGGCCAACGGGATTGTTGGATTCGGGCTGAACGCCACATCAGGCGCATCAAAGGTGCTCGCATTTCCGTGGCAGTAAGTTTCATGGCGGGACAAAGGAGCGGAGATCAGTTGGTTTGTGGCCGAAAGTGGCATACACCGGGTCGGCTGGACCGGTATCGTTCGGCCCGGCTCCGGCTCCGGCTCCCAGTACTTTCGCGACCGGAAACATGGCCTGCTGCGATTGGACGGTCAGCAAGCAGGGTGGGAATCAGTCTCGATGGGCCCTTTTCGCATCCTTCAAGTGGGCTGCACTGGGAGACTTCCGATATTGGAGCTCGTATGACGATGCTTACAGTCCAACGCAGTTAGAGCAGATTTACCCCGGACCCCGTGGATTACTCTGGGGAAAGATCCCCCAGACTCGCGTAGGATCCATCCCTCTGCCTTGCTCACGTCGGATGAGAGCCGCCAAGTCGAACATGCAAGGCACGGCGCACCCAAATCGCCCACGAGTAGGGCGTGCTGCCCCGCGGTCTCGAAGAGGCTGTGTCACTTGCAAGCAACGCCATGTGAGGTGTGACGAGGTGCATCCAGTCTGCGGTCACTGCGACCGACTGCAACTGAGCTGTGGGTATCAGAAGAAGACCTTGAGAGGGACACAAACTCGCCAGAGAGCTGATCGAGCCTCGTCGGAAAACCAATCCTCCACTCGTGAGGCCATACCGAAATGTATCAACCAGCTTACGACGCCTCTGTCGACCAATGCGACCTCCACCCATAGCCAGGAAAGCGAAAGGAATACCTCGAATCTTGACTGGTGGCTGGACCCCTCGTGGGCGGGAGAGACCTGCATTGTCCCGTCCCCTGATAGTGGAGGACTCTCCACTACCACAGATATATTCGACGAGGCACTCAATTACTCTCACGCCCCGGTCGCAGTCGGATTCATTGATGAAAATGGTCAACTTACATCAGATGAGTTTGAGCACAGGAGGAGCCTCTTCCGCCTCTTTGAGAGGATTGTCCAACCCCCAGCCTCGATCCTGCTCGGTGGACAGAGACGATGGCGGCGTCTCCAGCGATACCTGGTCGGGCTAAGCAACACCAGCCATATCGTCCTCTATTCCCTTCTCTCCGTTATCGAGCTCCTCATGATTGATGAGGTAGCGTCATGGCCAAACCAAACGCACGAGCGCTCCACAACGCGACTTCTTAAACATCACCAGCTTGCTTGTAGCGGCATCCAGACCATAATGACGACCTTTGCTTTGAGTACCGAGCTCGGGCAGCTGGATGAGTTCCTCGCGGCCATTGTCCTTCTCGCGTGGTTCGAAGTCATCCAGGATCACGATGGCAAGGCGGTCGGCTTTCCGCAACACGCTGCAAACGCCATTGTGACGACCCAGGACTATTCGTGGAATATCTATTCACAGCACCTACTCTCGTGGCTCAAGACGCTCGACACCAAGGCTACCCACATGGGCGGTGGGACCCATCTTCTGTCACCCGAAGCACTGCAAGTCGTCTCTACGTATCCCACGCAGATCATCACCTCGAAGAAAGAAGCAGCGGACGATCACGACGGGGAGCTGGAACTGGCGGCACTGAGCTCATCTATGACCAACAGCGCTGGAATGGCTTCGGCGCTTCGCCGTGGGCATACAGAGGGTCCAGCTGTCCCCATCGGCCATGCGAAGCTCGTTCTGCTGCACGCTATATTCCAACCCACTCTGGAATGGTACTCGGCCACGCAGTTATGTTGCCGTAAGATCGGCTCCCAGGATAAGCACCACCGAGCACGCTTCACGCCCGAGGACGAATACGAGGTGATTATCAAGTGCAAGGAGCTCGAAGGGGAACTCTGGCGGCTGTGGGAGCAGCGGCCCGAAGTAATGTCGCTGCCACTAGACCAGCTGATGATCCTGCTCCCATCAGACATGGCGAACCGGATGCAGGAGGTCTTCAGCTTGTTCCTTGCCAGTTTCTGGATCCTTTTTGTGTACCTGCACCGCGTGTGTTGGTGGAGTCTGGCTCATTCAGCCACGGTTCGGACCGCGCTGGGGGAGGTCTGGAAGCATCTGCAGAGCGCGTATGGTGAGTGGACGACGGGTAACGAGAGTGAGAAGAAAAAAGTTGTTCACCCTGCGTTGCTATGGCCCGTGTTCCTCTTTGGAGCAGAGTGTGTGGAAGAAGAGCGCCAAAACTGGGCAGTTGATCAGCTGCAAGCCCTGGCGCAGGCCAGGCCGGTGTTGCAGCTGCACGACGACGAGGACGAAGAGATTCTGCCGCCGTTCCGCATGGGGTTTGGAGCGACGAGAAATGCGAAGCGAGCTGCTGTCTTGTTAAGAGAACTGGTCGAGCAGCAGGCGAATTTGGGGGCTCGGGTGGACGACCGAGATCTGTCCATGAAACTGTTTGGGTGCTACTTCAGCTTTGTTTAGGGGTGATAGTGAGATAGTCTAATAAGAAATTTCGTGTGACGCAAGCCCAAATCTTGACAAAGTCGGAGACAAGTCCGATGAGTAGTCGAGGGTCTGTAGACGAGACCCGACGCGGCTTCCGAGTTTTCCGATGCGTATACACAAATACCTCGATTCCAGCTCACCATCGACGAGCGACAGATTAGTGGCATTGGCTATCATGAAATCCGGGGCTCGCAATCGTAGATCTCTGCAGGCTTGCGTTAGCTGCCACGACCGCAAGGTTCGCTGCGACTATTCTGTGTCTGGGGCGCCCTGCACCAACTGTCGCCTGGATTACCGCGAATGTGTCGTGCGCGCGAGGGGAAAGCGCAGGTCATCACAGTACGTTTGCTTCATTCGCCTCTTGTTTTTTGTATTTGCTCCTGACTTTAGCAGGCACAGAACCTCCAATTGCCCATCCATTGCGCGTGTCGTGACTCCGATTAGCTCGGATACTGCGTACACTGCCTATTCGTTCATCGACCCAATTGAGCGCTCAGCTCTGCTTGCCGAAGATGTTCTTTTCCTACAGATAAAAGGCTGTCTAAATGTTCCGACATCCAAGTTCCTACGACTCTTCATCGAGGCTTATTTCGCCCGCGTACATCCTCTGCTTCCGGTCCTGGACGAGGCGAGGTTCCCGCGAATCAATGCGTCTGGAGGTCGACACTCTGGCACAATCAGCCTGTTTGTGCTTCACTCTTTGCTATTCGCGAGCTGCAGCGTAAGAATCCATTTCCACAGATAACCCCGCCAGATCTGACCCTCTGTAGTTTGTGCAAGCGGCAACGATTCGAGACGCCGGCTACGCGGACGTGTCCCATGCAAGAGACACCTTCTATCAGCGGGCAGCGGTATCTTGCCTTCCTACTCGGTTTGACGTATCAACTTTGGAAAACTGACAACGAGCATCCAGCTGTTACATCATTTCAGCGCTGAGCCACGCCTTCTTCCCAAGGCCCAAGGGGCAGTATTACTCTCCTATCGCCTTTCGCCGTCCGACTGGCGAGGTGGAAGTCAATGGCTGTCAGTCGCGGTCCAGACTGCAGTCATCCTTGATTCAGATCACACAGAGAGGGAAAATGTGCTCCAGCCCGAGGCTGAAAGCAAAACACGCCTTTGGTGGTCAATATCCGTGCGGGATCGTGCCATCGCTCTGAGCCGTCGCGAGGCCTTGCAGATCATTCCCGCAGCACTCGAAACTCGAATTCACAGCCTTGAGGAACCTCGATTTGACGATAAGATTGAACACTCGATTGTATACCTACCATCTGCAAAGCGCGTATTGGACCACCTCCTCCAACTGCAGTGTCGACTGTCTCGCCTTCTCGCTCGAGTGATACCTCTTGCCTTTGGTGACCTACCCCATCAGCATCAGCGAGATCTAGTCCACACTCTCCAGTCCGATATTAACTACCTCAAGCTTGATCTTGCGGTCTGGGATATGAACAGAAAGACCCTCGTTGGTCAAGCACTGCAGAGTAGATGTTCGGACGAGATTATCCAAATCTATATCTTCCCGCTTTCGATACACTATCAGTGAGGTTGCCTGGACGGAACCCGTATGGTACTAGCTAATGGCGAAGCAGCCATGCTCGAATCTCGTTATGTCACAAAGAACTCACTCTTAGTCAATGCTTTCCCACGCCACCGGATAGGGAGCTTCAGCGTCGACGGACAATCCTTTTGGAGCTCCACCACGCTGCTGAAGCCATCACCCATGCCGTGGCAGGCCTTGGCCGAACCGGCGCAGACAGCCAATTGCCGCTTGATTCGTGAGTGTCTCGTCTCATACTCATGTTAAAGGACTCACACTTAGCTGACATTCTACCACCCTGTAGGATAGTCTTGACAGCACTGCCCTTCATGTTGCGGGCCTTGAACTTGAAGCTCGCTAATATCCCTATGGGGAATACAAATACGAATGGTGTCACTGAGCTGCTGAAGACGTTTACACAACCGTACTTCCAGCGAGCCGCCGAATTGGCCACTTGCGTGCGAGACATAATCGACCGGGTCACCGAGTCTGCAATCTCTAGGATACGCTGCTCGGGGCGTTCCACGGCCGATCCACAGAACTGGGGCGAAGTATTATTACATTTTCCGCAGATCTATCTCCGAACAGTTGCCTCCCTGGACAAGGCTCTCTCCTGGGGTCACTATTGCGAGAAAGAAGAACCCCGGTGCCCAGCAGCATCGGAGCCTATTCCATCGCCGTTATCCACTTCAGACCCATGGTCTTGGATGGGTTGCGTCTCCAGTCACGGGGAGCACATGGAAATCCACAGGTCTGGCAATTTCCCAAGTCCTATTTCGGTAACTGACGACGCACCCCATGCCATGGTAAGCGAACGGGAATCTATGGCACAAGGGTCCATGAGGGCCCTGCGCGGTGCCAACTTAGAAGCGGCGATGTTTACTGCCGTTGACGGAAGCTACGAGAATCTTTCTGAGGATAGTTGGGCTGGCAGCTTGTTTGACCTTTTTCTCGCCGAAGACGCCCTGTTGTAATTGCCGGCATGTTTATCCGTCCTAGTTCTGGGGAGGAACGCAGCAGGATGGCTTTGGTCTAGGGGACTGGGTGCATCACATGGCTGCAAGCACTGTTGCCGCTAGAGGAACCTAGGCTCTATATGTACTGTTTCCAGTGGAGTATTCGCCACGATTTGAAAGCCATTTTTGTATAACTTCTCCATTAAGCGCCTCCCGAAACCGCGTTAAATCCAGAGCTTCACCTAATTGATATACCTATGAACGCAACGCAATATTCTTGATTCGAATGGGTATGTCCATTGGTGCACACAAATCTCGAGATTTATCGCCAGCGCTATCACCCTATATATTGCCATATATTGGGCTGTCCCGAGGTTGGCGAGACGAACATCAGGGAAATATGAGGGAACAAAGGAGCAGGACTCGTTGCCACCTACATTTTCTAAAAGAAACCTATCTTAGATTTTCATGGTATCTATTCCAACATGTGAATTGCAGACAGTTAGCTTACTCGAACTCAGACCGAGGATCGCATTCATTGCCTGCGCCTGTTAGGGCAGCGTATCAATTGACGAACTAGCTACGCCTATTAGTATAGAAGGAATAGCTAAAGGAGAGAAGTCTCAAGTATGCAGGGATACTAGGAAGAAGGATATATATTATATAATACTAGAAACAGAGGGTGGCTGGCTCTAACTAGAGGTGCTGACCTAGGGTTCTCTGTAAGGAACGTTTCACTGAAATAGGCTTGTATTAAACAGAATAAGAAGCATGGAGAACTAAGAGGTGCAATAAAAATTAGAAAGACTGTTATTATAGTAAACTCAGAAGGGAAAGCGGGAAATATTGCAACCAGCAGAAGAGGCTAAAGGGACTAATGGTTGCTCGCTCAGCCACGGTTTTGGGGGTACGTCAAGGATTCGGTGGAAGCTTTGCAGGGATCGAGTGAATTGAGTCCGTCTATTCGATATATGCAAGAGTCTGCGACAAGTAGGATTGAGAGAGCCAGGGTTCAGGGGGGTTAAACAATATTCTTACCACATCAAATATGGGACTGGTTTTGGAGTTGATTAGCCAGCTATTCGCGCGATATTCCTCTTGCATTCATATTCGGACCCTAATATCTGCTTTATCACGGATTGATTGTTCTGAAGTACCACGGCTCAGCTAGCAAAGTAGGTAGTCTAAATTCGTCTCCTTCCACCTCGCCACGCCCCGGCCAACGACGCCCACCAGCAATGTCCACGTCCGCCCAACACTAGCCTACCGCCGCCAGGTAGAGTCCACTTTTTTGACTCGCATCTTGACATCACTGGTCTTGCCGCCGGTAGAGAAGAGTCGGCCGTACACGGCATCTTGCAAGGGAAAGATCTGGCTCGTGATTGTCGCCCCCCCCTCGCCACCAAAGACCTCAACGCTCGACCAGTCCAAAGATTTGAAGCGAAACAGTCCCGTCTGCTGCTGGGGCTAATGGCGCCCGATACACACCTGCGAAGGTGGAATCAAACGACACATCCCCCGAACGCGTGTGGTCGACAGAGACCTCCTGCGTGGAAAAGTCGTATCCAACTCGCGTCTCATGGGCATAGTCCTTTGTTGCAGCGACTGTGATTCCAAATTCAGCGTTTTCACTCTGGGATAGGGCCGCCCTGTTGGCGAAGGTCAATTCGATCTGCAGCGCTTTCCCGATGCGGCCAAGCTCTCGCACCCCGTCCACGCGGCGGAAGGTGGAAACTTGACCCCCGCTTGTAATTGCCTTCCACTTTTCCGCGGGTTCCTGAATCAGCACCGCCTTGCCGTCGATAGACTTGAGCGCGAGGCGCCGTGGAATCGTCATGGCACTGCGCCACGGATCTGTTGGAATGACACCCCCATACTGCCAGTTGTTCATCCAGGCAGTAATGGTGCGCTGGTTGCGCGGGAGGCCATTGAACCCCAGTGCGGCATAGAAGTCTGGGCCCCAGTCAACCCAGTTAGCGAGAGTGGGCGTTGCCCGCGTGTTGAAGGAAATCTGGTCCACGTTTATATGGCCCCAGCCGCCGGTCACGTTGTCAATGATTTCAATCACGGCGCGTTTTCCTTGGAACGTAGAGACGTCCCAGCTTTGCCAGGAAAGGGCCTCGCTATTTGCGCCCACAGATGTACGCACTGTCTGTCCTTGGACTATCAGACGGACTGCCGTTTCGTTGTTGCTACCGCCGCCGACGAGGAAGTTGATGTACTTGTGCGATATCTCGAATGGGGGAGATGTGAGGGTACCCGTTGTGGCATCGCCATTGAGGAATGTGTTCACCAACTGCTCCCCGAGAAACCCTGTCACTGGATTCTGACCAGCTAGAGTGCCCTTCACTTGAGACGCACCAGTAAAATCGCCTGTGGTTGTCCATCCTCTAGCAGCAAAGGTCCCTTCGCCTTCAAAGTCCTCAAAAATCACGCTGTCTTTCGGTCCATTGTTGTCATAAATGCTGTTCGCGTCTGCAGTAAAGGTGGTGCCATTGAAATCCTCAATAAAATACTAGGTACCAGATCCCACGGTTCCTGGGGGCCCACCGGGGTTAAGACCGAGTAACAAAACCCATTTTTCATTGCTGCCATCCAGGGGTAATGGAAAGATATTTAGGCACTCCCATACTCCGCCGACTACATTGACCGGGCCGAATTCACTAGCCAGTTCCCAGTGCTTGAGATCACGCGAGGTGTATATGACAATCTTGTGTAGTTTTACAAGACTAACCACGGCAATCCACTAGTGGGTCTTGTCATGCCAGAAAACCCCTGGATCCCGGAAGTCGAGATACTGGTCTTGGTAGGGAGCTGGAGGCTCTGGAATAACTAGGTTCGCGGCATCATATGTTGTCCACGTCATGCCTTTATCAAGGCTATAAGCAATGGACTGCGCTTGTTGATTCGCGCAGACATGTCTTCCGCTAGGAAGCACCTGTTCAGTTGGGTACTATTTATATCAGTGTCTGCGAGCGCAAAGCTATTGTAATGTTTCACATAAGATGTGTAAATGGCAACCCAAGGGGCCTTGCCCTTGCACCTAAATCCACTTGTATTCTTCTCATCAATCACAACTGTTCCGGAGAAATACATCTCGGTGATATTGTCTGGGAAACCTCTCGCGCGAAGAGCAACAGGGTGTTCAGTCCAGTGTGTTAGGTCTTTGCTTGTTGCATGACCCCAGGACATTGCGCCCCAGGTTGCGCCCCCTGGGTTGTACTGGTAGTAAAGATGATAAACACCGTCATCATAGACAAGGCCATTCGGGTCGTTCATCCAGTTCTTCGCCGGGGTATAATGGAATTGAGGCCGGTACAGCTCCGTAAAGACATCGCGAGGTCCCGCGGTGACAAGTTCCAAAGCGGACAGTCCAAAAAGCAACAACTTGAAAGGGATACCGAGCTTCATTGCCGTGAGCCCTTGCGCAGGTGTGATAGATGTAGAAACGAAAAGGCTGGAGTAACCCCTGATGTCTTTCTACACACTGGAAATAGTCTCCTTATATACCCTTCAATGCGGAGAATTGGCAGAGTCGATGTCTCGTCGCCCAGCCGGCGATCGCGGAGGGACGCAACCGAAGCCGAAAGGTCTCATCTAGGGGACCAAACTCTGGACATGGCGAGAAGGGTGTATTGGCCACAACGGGGTATTGACCCAGCTCAAATCGGCTAGGGGCTTTGTTCTGGGGTTAGTTAGCGGGTTGCGGGGGTGGTGGAAATGGCCAGCAGGGGTGAAGAAGCGTGTTCGTATGACTGGTGCGGGATCTCGCGGAGACAGGCAGGCTCTCCGCGATGTGGACCACAAGATAATTTAACAAGAACGCAGAGCGACGTCGGAAGCCACATCCTAAGCGAGCATGCAATTCTCCTTCTAACTCCGTGGGATAGCCCTGTGAGTTTGTGTGGACATAGTAGCTTCTCACTTACCTTGAAGCACGACACTTGCACTCCGTCTGGTATACTTTGCTTTAACACGTGGTTCCGCATCCGCCGGGGATGCTGGGAGACTAAGCTCTTCGGGGCGATCAGTCAAATGTATATGGATACAGTACCTGGAGTAGACGAGGAGCGAAAATACCAGACTGCGCTACCCATCCGCTTTTCGGCTTGAATGTCCTTGGAATCAATTGTCAACCATGGTTCTTCTGACTTTCTGCCTCCGGCAGTCAGGCTTTGGGTAGCGACAGACTATCGCCCAGTCCTTTACTTCATCCCGAGGTAAAATTAGTTGAACGAACCTAATGTGGTCTCATCAAGATTGGATTAGCATGGCATCTGCTCTAACGGAATTAGCCCACTGCGTATTTTCGGGTCAGCCTCAACTGGGCCATGCAACCAGCAGCGATTTAGTCTAGTCCAAATCTTCTCCACTCGATGGGCGCATCTAGGCTGGTTGAGAGCAGAAAATCTAACAGTCTCTAAAGGATTGGTCCGTCTTGATATCTTGAATGAAGAAACACCTATTGCTAGAGTCAAGTCTAGCAGACGCCTCTGGGCACCTCAACTTGATGACCTTGAGCCTCACGACCAGCCACGTGACATGACCTTTGCTAAATAGATAACTGCAATAGCCTCGTGGGAACTCTGAAAAAGGTCGAAAATCTTGAACTGAATGGATATATAAGATTCAGTGACCAAGATCACCACGGTAGCTCGTATTCGTTCACTATTCGTATTCGTTCAGTCGAGATATATATGCTCTACTGCTGTGCTCCACTGTCTGCACAACACAGCCTCCAGCCCTGACTGATCTTTTGCAAACGCGGATCCACCTCACCTTCCACCACCTGAGTGCCCGCTCTTATTTTTGTCCTACTTTTGATGGAAGATCAACATCGCACTTCATTTTACCTCTCTCCAGCGCCGTCATGACGTTCGAATACGATCCTGAATTTGCCAGCGTCGCGGCCGTCTCTCTTCCCCTCCTCAGACAATCCTGCGTACTGCCAGTAGGCGACGTGGGCGGACGTCGTCGGATGCTGAATGCGGGTGCTGCCCCTAGCTTCGGGCAAACATCCAACCTTAGCCCCCCATACAATGCACCACGTACCATGCTCTGCTGCGGACGGTCATGAGATTGAGACTTTGCTTATCATCCACAGACATCAAGTCAAGATGGCAAGATGTCGGCGGTCCATCACATGCATGCGAGAGGTCTGATCTACGGCAGCGCAGGGGTTGAGTAGTAAGAGCATATTATCCGGACACCCTCTTACTCTCAACTTACTATCAGGTTATGCACCTGTTACCCAGGGTTAGTTTTGTGATCGATCCTAAAGTATGTGTAGAATGATTTCGTATTAATTCCATCGGATCTTGAGGCTATCTTTTAAATTCTCAGCTGCTGGGATTGGGTGCCTGCGATATGTGCCATCTAGCACGACGTTCTTTAAACGGTAATGCTGCACTTATAGACACCACATTCCTTTCCGTTATCCAGGCATAATTGAACTATCTTTTTGACTATATGTCCGTGGTATATACATTGTATGCATGCTCTAGATCTCGTAAGAGTATTGCTGCCTAGTACTTTGCTTGCCGCGTGTTAATCAGTTTGCAGCCGAAGACCTGATCGACTTGGGGCTAAAATAGTTCCTTTACTTTCTAAGTGGCCCTCCGCCGCCAGTCCAGCTGTGCGAAGCAGGGTATTTTCCCGTGGCATCACACTATCTTACCGAATCTGTATTACCTTACTTTGGCTTTCTCTTGAACATATTTATATAGATGGAGTGTAGCTGCACCGTGCCCTCATCGCGTTATAAGAATACAACGATCATCCCGTTCAGGTGGGCACAGATAGATTCTACGCATCAACGAAGCACCCCTCCAAGCTTCTTGATAACCACGAAACTATCACCTCTAAAATCATCCGTCATAAGGGTCGCCTTAACCTTCGCAATTTGATAAGGTCTTTGCCGTCCGCCCAAAATTCGGAAGCGAACCTGCCTGATTGCCATTTGTGTCAAGCGAATGGATAAAGTTCACAAGATAGGATCGCATAGTCTTGGTAGCGTAATCATCGAAGATGGCATAGAAGACCCGGAAAAGGTCCGAGCTGTGGAATGTGCCGAGTACTGGGGTGCCGTAATCATGGCTCGCCATGTACAACCAAGACCGCGTTTCGGGATTCGCCTCGTGAGCGACCTCGAGAAATGCACGGCGAGGAAGCGTGAAGAGGACGTCTCCAAGCAGGGCAGCGCGGCGTTTGAAGCCGGGGACGATGTCGTTATAATAGTTTAAAAATATTAAAAAAAACTAAAATAGAAAGGTAGGGTTTAAAAGGCCTAAAAATAAAAATACTATATATACTTAAAAAATAAGTATAGATCTACTAGGCCCTAGATAGCAAGTTTGAGTAATCCTTTCCTCACTTTCGCTTCGTATTCGAGTGTAGAGCATGTCGTACAATCCGTCAAGAAAGCTGTTGCTTGCCTGTCAGGTAGCGTCGCTTCATTGGGATTTATGCTTGACCTGCTGTCGTAACCCGCCAAAAATTTAGCTTCCCCTTCGTCCAACCCAGACAGGAGCTCCCAGGGGTCCGAAGTAGCCCCTGCATTTACAATTCCTGTGGATAACGCAACATCTCGTCTTCTGTAGTAGAAATCATGCTTCCCCCTTGAGTTGCGGAGTGGATCTCGCGGAAGAGCCAGGGCGTCTCCGCGAGATGTCCCCACCACTGCAGCCATACAAATGTTCCTGCCAAGTCACATCATCTCGTTTATGTCCCCCACAATCTCCAAACTAACACACTACCTACCCCAAACGGGGTTTTCCAGGTACCTACGCCCCATTGCGGGGCATCAACAATTCTAGAAAGGCTGTCCAACAGGGCCCCCTCATTTCGGTCACCATCGCATCCCTCCGCGATGGTCTTCTGGGCGTAAACGTACCTCTTTACCGGTTGAAAGCTAGTTGCGGCGCCCAATTGCAAGCAAGGTGGTCGGTCCACTGAAGCCTATAAAACTGAGGACATCCGCAAACGTAAACTGATCGGTAGACACACTCCTGCTTCTTCATTAACTCGTTTCCCGCCCCCCCCCCCCCCCCCCCCCCCCCCTTCAAAAGACGTTGCAATGAAGCTCAGTCTTCTCTTTCGAGCTCTCCTATTCGGAGTGTCTGCCTCGACGGTTCACGCGAGACCGGGCCCCAGCAAGCCCTACACCGAGATCTACCGTCCACAGTACCACTTCACCCCTGCGAAGAACTGGATGAACGATCCTAATGGCCTAATATACGATGCCGACGAGGGTGTGTACCATTTGTACTTCCAGTGGAGCGCCTCAGGCCCGAAATGGGGCGCAATGTCGTGGGGCCATGCTACCAGCAAGGACCTGATGCACTGGACAGAGCAGCCTGTTGCGCTTCTCGCGAGAGGCTATCCAGGGAATGTAACAGAGATGTTTTTCTCTGGTACGGTTGTTATCGATGAGGCGAATACAAGTGGGTTTGGGCGGAAGGGAAAGGTCCCTTGGGTTGCAATGTATACGTCTTATGTAAGTGTGTTATCAAATGTTTGAGGCAAGGTCTAATAGAATATAGTACCCAGTGGAGCAAGTACTCCCAAGTGGGAAACATGTCCTAAAGGACGTGCAAGCACAGTCTATCGCGTATAGTCTTGATAAGGGGATGACCTGGACGACATATGATGCTCAGAACCCTGTTATTCCTGAACCACCAACACCATATCGAGACCTGTACAAGGAGTTCCGGGATCCTGGTATCTTCTGGCATAAAGAGACCCAACATTGGGTCGCGCTGGTTAGTCTTGCGACACAGCATAAGGTCCTTATTTATACCTCGCAGAATCTAAAGGACTGGGACTTTGCTAGTGAGTTTGGACCTGTTAATGCTGTTGGTGGTGTATGGGAATGCCCAAATATCTTCCCTCTATCCCTTGACGGCAAGAAGAGAAAATGGGTTCTTGTGTTGGGTCTTAACCCGGGCGGACCCCCAGGAACAGTCGGCTCCGGCACCCAGTATGTTGTCGGTGACTTCAACGGTACCACCTTCACTGCAGATGCGAATAGCATTTACGACGGAAGCGGCCCGGAGGATAGCGTCATCTTTGAAGACTTTGAGGGCGATGCGACCTTTGCTGCCCGTGGCTGGACAGCCACTGGCGACTTGGCCAACGCCTCCCCAGCCAAGGGCACGCTTGCCGGACAGAACCCAGTAACCGGATTTCAGGGGCAGCAGCTACTGAACACATTCATTGATGGAGATGCTACAACCGGCACACTAACATCCGCCCCCTTTGACATCTCCCACAAGTACATCAACTTCCTCGTTGGAGGCGGCAGTAACGTCAACGAAACCGCGATCCGACTCAAGGTTGACGGAAGAACAGTACACACCTCCACGGGATCCAACAGCGAAAGCCTTGCTTGGCAAACCTGGGACGTGAGTACACTCCAAGGACAAAGCGCCTTGATCGAGATCATCGACAACACCACGGGTGGCTGGGGCCACATCAACGTCGACCAGATTTCCTTTTCCAACACACGGGCGACGAACACGATTGCAAACTGGCTCGACTGGGGTCCAGACTTCTATGCAGCTCTCGGGTGGAATGGTCTACCACAAGGCCAGCGGACGATCATTGCGTGGATGAGCAACTGGCAGTATGCCGAGAATATCCCAACAGATCCCTGGCGCAGTGCAATGACGGTTCCTCGGAACCTGGCGCTGAAGACGATTGATAACAAGGCGACTCTGGTCCAGGAGCCTGCAGGGAAGTGGAAGTCACTTACCTATCATGATCGAACCTTTACTTTCCGCAAGGTGGAAAGCGTGCGCGACCTCGGGCGGATTGGGAAGACGCTAGAGCTTGAGTTGACATTCTCCAGCGACCGGGCCTCTTCAAGTGAAAAGGCTGAATTTGGAGTCTCTGTAGCTGCAACCAGGGACTATAGCCATGAAACGCGAGTTGGGTATGACTTCTCTACACAGCAGGTCTTTGTTGACCGCACTCGGTCAGGAGATAGCTCTTTTGATGGTACATTCGCAGGGGTTTACAGCGCACCTCTGGCTCCCTCATCAGATGGAACTGTTTCGTTGCGGATCCTTGTTGACTGGTCTAGCGTTGAGGTCTTTGGGGGTGAAGGGGAAGCCACGATCACCAGCCAGATTTTCCCTGCGCAAAACGCCGTGTACGGTCGATTGTTTTCTACCGGGGCCAAAACTGCCGACGTGAAACTGAGGGTAAGGGAGGTGCGTTCGACTTGGAGGTAAAATAGCATTGTGGCGGAGGTAAACGAGTATTCTGGTAAAGGGCGCGCCGACTTCCAGGCGAGGATCCTGAAGCCTTGACAGTAGTTATGGACACATGTATCATAATGATCCCTATCCGTCAGTGTAGCCCCATCAAACCGCAATTCAACCACCAACATTAACCTTGGGCGGAAACAGCAGATCTTTAGAAGACAAACCCAAAGTGCAATCGCAGTAGCAAAAATGGCAACTTACCACTAATTTGAAGAAAAGGGTCCATAGGGTAGTAAATCCGGGTTTGCCAAGCTATGAATTATCGTGGAGGGCTTGCAATGCTGGGTACATCAACTGCTTGCAATTTATCAGTTCTTTTTCAAAATAGCCTTATAATGGAGGCAAGCACCCCGGGCATAGCCGGCCACAAGCGTGGGTAGACAATAAAATTCGACGGCCTGTCAGGCCACAAAACACGCAAATCCCGCTGGCCCCGTCAAACTGCACGATACTTGCAATGCTTAAAGAATCAGGCTAGCCACGGGAGAGCGGTGGCTAGAAGTAAAGTGTTATCCAGCCTCTCTTTCTCGCCGCATGACATCCAAGAATGCTAGGTTGTTCTTTGTCCCTGGGTGCAGAGGGTTGTGCACAACATAGTCGAATAGGATAAAGACGGCCATCAGAGGCATATGCACCAGGCTTATCATCACGGTGTACGGTTCGTGTTCTATATAATTTGCTAAATAGTGTCAACTGGTACATACGACCACAGGGTGTGGAGAACAGGGCTTCCCGTCCGCTCAGCCGTACTTAAGCCACACGCCGGTAGGTTAGTAGTATGGTGGGTGACCACATGCGAATCCCTACTGTTGTATGTTTTTTTAATGGTGATTTTTTTGTTCCCCCAAGTTGGGAAACTGGCGTTCGTGGTTGGTTGAAGCGCCACATATTATGGGAAGGGCATCCATGCGTCCCCGGCTAGAGATGCTGGCAAGGCAAAGGGGCGCGTCGTCCCCAGTTCTCTCAACTTCGTGGGGATGTTGGTTCTTATTTTTTTTTTTTTTTGTTTGACTAAAAGTTCTTTCCTCGTAACTTGGTGTTTTCAAAGACTCAACATTGAGGTGTAAACCCCGCCTGATTCAGGGTCTGCCTTGACTCAATGTATCCGACCTTCCTCACCACCACCGTGCGATGTACAGTAGCGTGGCGTTTTCCGAGACGTCTTAATGAGGGGGGATCTGCAGAAGGGGTTCCTGGCTTGGCTCTATAGGGATAAATCAGTCTATTTTGGTTTCACGGATTTCAAAGCCAGTGCCAAGACCCTGGCGTTTTAGTATGGTGAGCTCAGACCAATCCATCTCTCAGGGTCTCAAATAACAAGACATGATGTCATTTACCTGGAGCTGCTGTTCGTCAAAGGATAGTTAGTTGTTTCATCTTCTCGCTTTCGAACATCGACTCAATTGGGCGTATCTATTCTGAAGTGAGCCGATGACCAGTGGGGACGCATTCTATACTCCGGAATATATCAACGGCAGCTTGGCCCCGCGGGGAGTTGCGCTGATTCAATCCAACGGGAGTTGGTTTGGGATGCAGAAACATTTCCACCATAGGGCCCGGAGTATCATCAGCCAAAATGAGGGGCAACAATTACTGCGTCGACGTCTTGACCCATTTCCGACCGGCGGGATTAGTAGTTTGAGCACATCGGATCGAATAGTATGGGCACAGCCACGCATAGTATGGATTCGGCTGCGCAAAGAGTGCGCCCGCTAGCAAGCACATCGTCCAGAACCACGACGGAGGCGTCTCTAGAGAGCAATCTCTCTTCTAATTCTAGTAACTTCCCGTCCCCATCATATGATCCCACGGACGAGATATAGGACCTGGGGTTAAGGACAGAAGTAGCAGGTGGTGGAAGCTTTCCGCGCTCACGAATCAGCACCAATGGTATATTAACCTACATTGACAGGCCCGATCCAATGATAAAAGCCGCAGCCTGGCAACACGCTATAGCATCAACTTTGGACCAGTCGCCAGTGAAATGAGTCTGGAGTACGGTTACGCACAGCTTCAATCTGCCTCGCTGCTGGGCGATGTTCAGCACATGACGAAAATCAACGCCTGAACGCGGAAAGTCGGGTACTAAGCATATCATGTCGGAAGATCTGCATGAAAGAAAAGTGCTGGAGCGCTTATTGCCTACCCTCATATTCGTAGCTACCCCCTGACGCCTCGAGGTCAAAGCTATTTGCGCTCTGCAAGAGGGATTCATACCTACAAATTAGCCTTTGCCAAGCTCTCACCTGCTCCACACCAGTAAGAAGTCCCACGAAGGAAATAGAAATAGAGGACTGAGTGTTATCCACTTCGAGAAGGACTATTAGGTAGCGTGGGTGTTTGAAGAAAGTTGCTTACAGTAGATGTTGTTCGCGAACTAGTCTACCATGAATATCAGAACTGGTGTTGTGAAGCTAGGATCTGATAGCTGGCGCTCAACACATTGCTACTTTATGCTACAGGTTCACGCTTTATTTTCCCAAAATAGCAAAATTTCTTCCTGCTTTACTCTCTCCTACAGGATTTTCCAAGTAGCTTCCAGGATTACTCTACTACCGCGAAAAGGCAAAGCAGAAAGAGTTGAATATAAATAAGTTATTCTCTCCCAGACCAAGGAATGATCAGGAACCAAAGACAAAACTAGCATTTCTTAATGCGTGGCGCACTCATTGACGAAGGCGGTGGGACCGCCAGAAGGCACGGATAGCCAATGCCATGACCCTAGCAAGAGTCGTGGCTCCCAGCGTTAGCATTTCGCTGTTACTACGGTATTCTTGAGAACGCAAGAATGGGAGACGGTACAGCATCCCGCTGATTCAGTGCTTCGAGCGAACAGGACAAGACCCAATCAGACAGTCTAAATGCTTTTTTGAAGTTGGTAAGGAGGGGAAGCTTTCCCTTCCTGGCATAATAATTAAAATATGCATATCCAGCAAGGAATTAGTTGAATAATAAGAAAACCTATCTCTGTGGCAACAATCACGATGAAGATCGCCCAGGGCTGGGATGCCGATGCTCGTCCCCCAGAATCAACTGTGTGGATGCCCATCAAGCATATCTCAACTGGCGGCATACAGGGGCCGCAGGGGAAGCATCAATTGGACTGGACTGAGTCAGAAGTTGATGATGCGAATTTTGGTCATTCCATCGTTCGGAACCGGTACATTCCGAGCAAGCGTGGCTGTGATGCATCCGACTCGCTGAACAGCCCCCAGTGAAGCCGAACATTAGCGAGATCACTAATCCGCGAAACTCGTATCTGATTTAGGGTCCTAGTGACCTAAGAATAATCTAGCTAGAGATTTTCTCAGGGACTAGGGATCCCCTACTTTAGCTCAAACTCTGGAGTAAATTAGATTATCCCTAAAAACGCCCTAAGAAAGTCACCTTCATGTACTAGAATAAGAGAACACATAGAAAGGACTTAGTTATTATCTCTAGGTATAAGAAGTATGAAGATAGACTTGTCTCTTTCATCTTATAAAATTAACCTGCCGCCAAATATAATACCTAGGTTGTCAGGCGGGCCTACTATAGCCTTATTCTCTAGCATGAAGCTAGCTTCCTTATTAATAGAGAACCATATATTACTGGTATTATTCCATGATTATTCTAGAATAGTAAGTCTTGTAGCCATGGGTGGAATTTATAAGCATAATCTACGTGTAATATTATGTAAAGCTGACGCGCCAGGGTCACGTGCATCTTCCAAATCTTCCAAAAAGACCACATGAATCGCGAGATACCTCGCGATTCCCCTGGAACCCATTAAGTAGCGCACAGGGCCTTGTAAGCCTAAGGCATCAACGCCATGTGATCCTTGAAGGTCTTACATATTACCTTTTATAAAGCGTGTCACTAGGTATTCTATTACTTAAAATATAATTTATATATCCTTTCCTACTCCATGACTATATTGATTAGGGAAGTCACCACTCTATATAAATAGGTTTTATAGTAACTATTAAATTCTTGAGTATAATAGAAGAGGAATTTACTAATACCCACTTATTATGTGTTAAATAGACTTTTTCATAACCAGCTTTACTAGCACTGACTTTCTGCCACATCTAAGATCTTCTATTAGTCTCTTAGTGGCAGCCTTTTGAGTAGGGGTGTGTTATGAACCTAGCCAGGCGGCTTTGCGAGGCAGAATCGGACGCGGGGACAACGGGCCTGAGGAAACCAAGATCTACGGACCAGGACCCATCACGGACTAGTAACCACTGACTACAAACTACAAGGGACCATAACCTACCAAAGATCACGATCTAGGGATAGTAAACCCAAGCTGACCTAGAACCTGAAATACAAAACTCGCTAAGATAACAAACCATGGCCTGAGGGAAAAACGGAATTCTAATAAAGAAGAATTTCGAATTGCGTAACGGACACTGAAAGAGGCCGCACCCCAGCACACCAGTGAGTCACGTGCGCATACTATCCGAAGGACCACGAAAAGGTATACGACCCGGTCTACGGGAGACTAAGGAAGGGACTGAGAGATGGTACCTGAAATAGTATACTAATGGAAGATATATAAGGACGCTTATTACCCACCTGTATTTAGTCTTACTTGTTCTTCGTGATTAATACCATTGTTATTCCAAGTGCTACCTTCAGATCATTCTGATTCAAGACTCTTGCGACAACACTTCGTCTAGTACTTCTTGACAGGCTTCATCATACGTGGTGAAGGCTGGCCTTGCTTCGTTCCACCTTAGCCGACCCCGACCGTGACTAGTCCTCATACTAGTTGAACGTTGAGCATACCTGAGTAAGTCAATCCATTGTCAGGGCTTAGGTCAAGACGATCCCAAGGTTTAGGAAGGCTTGAGAGGTCAACCTTCCGTAACAGGGTGAATCTATTATCAGGCCCTTTCAACCTTGGTAATATAGTTAGTTTAATATATTTTATTCCTTTTAAAATAATATCCTAGTATACTATCCTATTAAACTAAGTCTAGAGGTTTCTGCCTACTATAGCTACATGATCTCTTTTTACTACCTGTAAGCGGCGAGGTCGGATCGGTGGCGGATGCCAGTCGGTCTTCACCCGCGGCGAGGTCCTAGCAAGCAACGAGATGTCGAGCTACGGATGATTGTACGAAAGAGGAAGGAGGAGCGGTAATCTAATTGGTTCAGGAACGAATCGCTGGGGCTCAGGAAGACCAGCGATTACAGAGGACTTTTATGTACAGCGATGCCAAGAGAGTCATTCGGGATTTGGCCTAAAGGGGTTAGGCCTAATCGGGTCGGATCCCGAGCGGCGGTCGCGCGGCCTCCTGTCGGAGCTGCCTGAGGCACCCGCTGTGACACTACCTCAACTACTTAGTAATATTCAAGTTTGGATATACCCTCCGCGTACTACTGGACCTTGGAAGGATCCATAGTTAATCTCACCTTTACTGTTAGGGGGCCATGTAGTCTGATTATAGTATTAAGCCTGACACAGTTTACTAATACTATCATTACCACATTTAATGCATAACCAGAATCCAGCCATGGTGGAAGATGCCTAATGAGAGATACATCTAAAGATGAATCACCTAGGCTCTTAATGTTCGCCGACGTCTACATGAAGTAGTCTTTAGAAATATGTACGGGCTGCTAGAATAATAGCTATTAGATGAGTAATCACTCATAGCTAAAGGCTTTTTAAGGTATTAGCTGGGATTCTACCTTGATTTAGGATGATATTAAGATAGTAACTTTGTCTATGGATAGGTCATTGGGCGTGGCAGTAGAAGTAATCACCTGATTATTATATTTTTTATTAGCTTCCACAGCCTCCTTAGTTACTAGTATACAACCTCTAAGATTGTCCTTTGTCTTAGCTAGTTCGTCTAATATCTGTTCTTCACTATTGGTGCTATCCCCTAATAAATAATATTATTAGTTTAATTAAACCCCTAATCACGCATGCTTGGATTTTACGCCCTAACTATGATTATTCTTACCCTTTAAAGTCGCTTTATGCCTTCTCTTCTTATAAGTGGGTGCGCATAGACCCTTAATATCTAGTAAACCCCTCTTTCTACTATCTAGGAGCTAATAAGATCCTTAAATTCTATAAGACATAGTAGGGTGTTTTTAGGAGAGAGAACTAATAAGATATAAGAAGGGCGTTTCTTTTTTATTTATTCTAGCCTTAAGTAGAGTTTTATAGATAGGAATACATATTAGCTAGGGATTATACTATAAATATAAACTAGCTACTCACCTATACTAGATAGCTTAGTAATAAGTAGGTCTATCTACTTACTCTTCTTAATCCTAAAAAGCGTAAATATCTCATTAATTTTTTTACTTTTTAGGGCGTAAATTACTATCTCTATAGTTCCTAATAGGACAGCCCTACTCCCTAGGGGTTGATTGATTGCACCTCCATCCAGTTTTCCCCAGCCCCTGATTAGTCGGTCGTGCCGTGCGTGCTCCTGCTCCCCGCAAGTGCGTGTGCGTGCGTGCTTGCGCGCCACCTTCCGTCTTCTCTACCTATAATTTAGCCTGATAGCTTTTATAACCACAGCCTACCCCCTGCTAATGCCTTCCCTTCCCTCCTCTCTTCTCCTCCTACGTAACTATCCTACGTACCACTATTAATACTTGACTTACTATATGTATACCACCCGCCACCTGCCACCTGTGGCCATGCTTACTTTTTCCCTGTCATGCCTATCCACGTGACGCGTCCCGCGCGGCTTTTAACACGTGTAGTGCTTTCCTAAAATCCCTCTCTTAGTCTTCTTATACTTCCCTATTCTTTCCTTCTTTTTTAGTATTCTCTCCACCCTAGAGACTAGGATAGTTAGATATTCTAGGGAAAGGAAAAGGCTACCTCCCTACTTAGCTATCTATCCTCCCCACACACGCGTGCCTGGGTAGTAGAAGGAGCCTACTATTCATCCAGTTATAGATCTCTTCCTCTATAACCCTACCTACCATGTCTGGATCTATACGGCGCCCCACTGCTAGTACGTGGTAACCCCTTCCACCTTCCTTACCCACCTCCGCACCCGCCATGGCTCCCACCCAACCATGGTAACCTATCCCCTCCGTGAAGCTGCCCTGGAGGCGATGCTCCAGCAGCCATGGGCTGATCCGGCGCGGGAGCCTGTCCACCAGCCTGCCGCGGGTGACCCGCCCGTGCCTGGCCTGCCTGTCTACCGGGGCTATGGGTGCCCGCACTACCCATATGTCACCCGTACCATGGACTCCACGGAGAAGCACTACCACGCGGAGCATCAGGAGCAGGATGGTGTCTAGGAACAGAGGCGGCTCTCAGCCACGCGGGCACGGGCCTGCCAACAGGCCTGCCTAGCAAATCAGGTGGTATCCTACCAGCGCTTCTACCTTACCTGGACTGGGAGTCACTTCTTTGAGGTCACCTATATAGTGGCCGACCCTGCCCAGCACGGGAAGTAGGCCCTCCTTACCCTAGTGGAGCTGATCCGTGCCCGTGTGGACCAGGCGCTGCGGGCGGGGGAGGCGGTCATGGAGGTGGAGGACAGCCAGGTCCCAGCCCTGGCTACCCACCTAACCAAGGTATCCCCGTGGCTGGAGCTCACGCGCTGGCCGGAGTACCTGTGGGGCCAGGACCTGACCACAGCAGCGCTACTCGGGTGCCTACCTGACCAGGATACAGAGCCGCTACTAGTGCAGTTTAGCGCCAGCGTGCAGCAGCTGGTCAGCCAGGCCTACCACGCCATCCAGAGCGGCCAGATTAACAAGTTTGACCAGATCTAGATTAACACCTTCCACCGCGAGCCTGGCCTGTGGAACCAGCCGATCTAGATCCACCTGCGGCCTAAGACCTACCACTAGTACTGCTAGATATGGCAGTGCCTGGTCTGCTTCGCCCACCATAGCAGCTGGCCCGACCAGCCTGTCCGGCTCCGCCACCAGCTTAACACCGCCCAGCTCGCCGCGCTGGACCGGATGGAGGAGTATGGCCACTGGCTACTCGCCCTTGTAGAGGAGGAGAAGGTAGAGGTGGAGGATACTATAGTACCTGGTCCCGCACCAGCCACTACACCACCCTGGTAGGCGCCGCGGACGGTACCCTAGAAGAAGAAGCAGAAGCTAACAGCTAGTAAGGTAGTAGTGCCCCCACTAGCTCGCGTGCTCACACGGCTTGCACCACGTCCACCACCACCTAGCCCGGCCCTAGCAGCTGCAGTGACCCTGCTATCCTACACAGGGCCGGTCCCTAAGCCCCCCCGCGGCCCCTGCGAGGCTAAGCTCTAGGCATAGCTAGACTAGGCTACCCTAGACCTCTCTATCACACTACTGGACCACCCCTTGAAGGGGGACCTCTTTGAGAGTACCCTGGTAGGCTTCCTTGCGGTGCTTGGGGTGGACGCCGCGTGCTAGACCTTCCAGGACCTGTATAGCTACACTAGCTACCTATCCAGGCTGGTTAAGGTAGCGCAGATGCTCGTGGCCCTACGCGCGGTCCGCGAGGCTGAGGTAGGTGAGGTAAGCCACCCCGTGGACGCCCTGGATGAGATACGTGAGTGCTTCCTGATCTATAGGGTGCGCGCCCCCTTTAGCTGGATCACACGGCTACGCATGTACGGGAAGAAGATCCAGAATAGCACCACCAGCCTGGGCTATATCTACTAGAGTAATAATAAGTAGACCCTAAGCTATAAGGACCTGCGGCTGAGCATGCACGGGCTTCGCCAGTTTATCACAGCGCAGGTCTCGCGGGCCTAGGTAGAGCTAGCAGGGCTCTTCCTCCTATATAAGGATAAGGCGCGCGAGGAGGTAATGCCATACTTAGCCCTATACGAGCTACAGGACGACCCTACTAATAATACCCAGGGATGGAACTTCCTGCGGGACACGCGCACGCGGAAGGCCCTGCCAACCCCTAGGGACCGCTGGCTGCTGGACCGCGTGCTTGGGGTGGACTAGCTGTGTGAGGAGTTCCTGGAGATCCACTAAATTAGGCTGGCGGATGAGGTGCTCTGGCAGGAGGGACCCGTAGCGCAGTACCTATAGTAGGTGGACGAGTTCCTACAGCGCCTACTCCTACTCGTCCATATTACTAGTAGGCAGCCCGCGCGGGCCACCAAGCTGCTAGGGCTACGCCACTATAACACCCTACAGGGCCGCCACCGGAACATCTTTATCAAGCATGGGCTGGTAAGCATGGTCACCACGTATCACAAGGGCTATTCTATTAGTAACACCACTAAGATCATCCACTACTACCTGTCCAAGGCCGTGAGCGAGCTGGTGGTCTACTACCTCTGGCTGGTCCTCCCCTTCCGCGAGGCCCTGGAGCGGCTGGCCCGCGGCTATTATAGGCCCGCCTCCGCCTTCCTCTGGCCGGCCGCGGGGGAGGAGGAGGGGGGCTGGGCGAGTGAGTACCTACGGAAGGTACTATAGCGCGAGGCCGAGGCCTACCTATAGACGAAGCTGAACATCCTGTCCTACCGCCACGCGGCTATCACGATCTCGCGCGTGTACCTGAAGTGTGGCGGCTTCAAGCGGGACTATAGTGGTATGGATAACGCTGCCTTTAATAAGCAGGCTAGCCACGGGAGCTGGGTCGCGGGGACTATGTACGCGTGGGGGCTACAGGAGGCGCCTGGCCACGTGGAGGCGCGGCGGCGGTAGTACCAGGTGATCAGCCGTGAGTAGCATGGGTTCCTAGGCTTCGAGACGTACCTAGGGCCGCGTAAGCAGGCGTGGCAGCTATAGTAGGAGCAGGATTATCAGGGTACTACCAAGCGGGCCTGTATTACTATTAATATGGACCAGGACTAGGTAGTAATTTAAACTATATAATTACTACTGGCATGATAATAGTGCTATAGGAGTAAAATGTAAGCCGGGCCATTAATCTAGGTGGAGGATGTAAATAAGTTAAGAGGTCTTATTATTCTGAGTAACTGCGAATAATGAAGAACTAAATATAGTATAATTAAATAATCAGCTAAACTAAATAAGGAAATAGATAGTAAAACTTTTTAGTATACTAGAGGATCTCTAATCACTGAATCCTGAAGGATCTCACTGTATAGTTAACCTTCACTATAGTTTCAGAGGTCGACCACCAGCTCCGGCTGACATAAAAGTAGGAGGGTGTCAAGGTGTTAAGCTAGGAAGGATAACTAGGATATAGAGAAATATAGATCTTTCTTTCCCTCTTTTTCTCTCTCTCTCTCTCTCTCATGGCCATTAACCAGCGCGGACAACGAGCTAGTAGATAGTAATCAGGGGGATCAACACACGGGTTACACGGGATCCATGATGTGAATATATATATTATGATTACTAGATTAGTTAATCCCCGCGCCCGTTTTACTGGTTTTTAATCAGTTTCCAACCAGTTTGCAACCAGTTTATAATATAATAGAAAACCAATTATTTAAGAAGGTCCCCAGCTTGCAGGTAATCATTTGCCGCCAGTACAAGCACGGGGTGTGGCCAGGTGAGGTAGAACACCATTTAAAGCAGAAGCATCGACTTGGCCACCAACAAGCCGCCCAGGTCAGCCAGGCCGTCTAGTGGTGGGAGGGCATCCAGCAGGACAGCAAGGCTATCCAGATCCCATGGGTGCTGGACTGCCCGCTGCCCGTATTATCATGCCACGCCAACGGGTTGTTATGCCAGCGGGACCCCACGCAGTGCCATTATATTGGATCCACCATGGCATCCATCCGCGTGCATTGGCACCAGGTTCACTAATGGTCCTAGCAGGGCCGCCGCGGCCGTTTAGGCCAAAGGGAGAAGGCGCGTGGGGAGGCGGAGCTGGCATGCTCATTCACACGCGTGGCATGGCAGCAGGTGTTCCCCACGCGCAAGGGGTCGCATTATATCCATATTAAATACCCAGACGGCCGCCAGAGCCCGCCACCACCCATAGAGCAGGCCCAGCAGGCCGTGGATGCCATGGTCATTACATGGGAGCAGGCGCGCGCGCAGGCAGCGGAGCAGGCCACCATCCAGGCGGACGAGGCGGCGGATGCCAACCCATGGCTGCGCATGACGGGGTGGGCGAGGTATTTGGACGGCGTGCACCCGCAGGATTTGCGCCAGCTAGTGGAGGCCCCCGTGGAGGTAGAGGTGGAGGTGGTGGTGGATAAGGATATAATAGATAAGGATGCCAAGGCAGATCCCACCGAGCAGGGCGTGCGGGTGATTTGGGACGCCATGGACCAGCTGGCGCGGCGTAGCCAGCGGACCGTGCAGCAGTGCGGCGCCGGCATCCGCGTGGAGGCGGCCCGTACAGAGGCAGGCCAGACGCCATATAAGCCGCTGCAGGCGTATATGGATGAGGCCAGTATTGAGAAGCACGTGCAGCCATGGCAGCAGGTGTTAGTATTCATCGCGCGCACACAGGCCGCCCAGGTAAACATGAGCCCAAGCCGGGATAGCCAGGATGGCCAGGATGGCCATGAGGATAGTG